>CAUYON010061222.1:0-86649 GCA_963573935.1 Arctocebus calabarensis
TTGTCTGTGCTCTTGGCTGTGCAAAAGCTTTTCAGTTTGATCAGATCCCAGTAATGTATTTTTGGTGTTGCTTCAATTGCGCAGAAGGTCCTCCTCATAAAATATTCTCCCAGGCCAATTTCTTCAAGTGTTTTCCCTGCACTCTTTTCCAGTATTTTAATCTTTTCATGTCTTAAGTTGAAATTGTTTATCCAGTGAGAATCAATTTTTTTTAATGGTGAAAGGTGTAGGTCCAGTTTAAGTCTTCTACAGGTTGCCAGTTGGAACATATTCTTCTTAGCAAAGTATCTCAAGAATGGGGGAAAAAGTATCCAATGTACTCAATACTACTGTGAAATCAATGTACAATCACCTACACACTCATAGGAATGGCAAAACATAACTATAGTCCAGAAAGTAGAAGGGAAGAAGAGAGAGAGGGGAGGAGAGGGTGGATATGGGGGGAGGGAGGGTATTTGGGGGAACCTCACTTAATGTGCATGATGCAATGGTACATTTCAAAACTATTAAGAAATGAGTACAATTGTGATAGATGTGTTACTTAGGTCAAGGTAAACATTTCACATTGTATATCAAAGCAGTACCCTAAACCCGATAAATACATCAATGTACAAAGTTATGATTTAATAAAAAATAATAAATAAATAAATAGATCTGAAGTGCCAATTAAAAAAAAAGTACTGTCTTTATTGAGTAAAGGTACACAATCTTTTTTTTTTTAAGTACTTTTAAGCCAGGTGTGGTGGCTCACACACCTGTAATCCTAGCACTCTAGAAGGCCAAGGCAGGTGGATTGCTTGAGCTTAGGAGTTTGAGACCAGCCTGAACAAGAGTGAGATTCCTGGCTCAGCACCATAGCTTAGTGATTAGGACACCAGCCACATATACCCAGATGGTGGGCTCAAACCCAACCTGGGCCTGCTAAACAACAATGACAACAACAACTAAAAAATAGCTGGGTGTTGTGGTGGGCACCTGTAGTCCCAACTACCTGGGAGGCGTAGGCAAGAGAATCTCTTAAACCTAAGAGTTTGAGGTTGCTGTGAGCTGTGACACCGAGGTTGCTGTGAGTTGTGACACCATGACACTCTACGGAGGGTGACATACTGAGACTCTATCGCAAAAAATAAAATTTTTTTTAAAAAAGAGTGAGAGTCTCCATTTTTACTAAAAATAGAAAAACTAGCCAGGTGTTGTGGTGAGCACCTGTAGTTCTAACTACTCAGGAGGCTGAGGCAGGAGGATTGCTTAAACCCAGAAGTTTGAGGTTGTTGTGAGCTGTGACACCAAGCACTCTACCCAGGGCACAAAGTGAGACTCGTTCTCAAAAACTAAATAAATAAATAATACTTTGGGCTGTTATGATGAAAACATCCTAGACTGGGTGGCTAAACAACAAACATTCTTCTCCGTTCTGGAGACTGGAAATCCAAGACTGAGTTAGTGGCAGATTCAGCGCGGTGTCTGCTGAACTGCGAGGTTCAGAGGTGGCGCCTCCCTCCTCCTGTCAAGGAGTGGCAGGAAAGCTCTCTGGGTCTCTCTTACGGGGACACTGATCCCATTTGGACGGCTCTGCCTCGTGAGCTGATCACCTGCCACTTTTAATCCCAGCATGTTGGGCGTGAGGACTTAAACATAGGAATTGGGGCAGGGTGCACCCCCAGTTCATAACGGGACGTTTGGGGTGAGGTGTGACGTTCACATCTCTAGGGTCAGGGATATCCTGTTCACAGCGTGAACTGGCACAGGTGAGGAAATTGACACCATAGGAATTGGTAAATTCTACAAATCAGTCTTTAAAAAAAAAAAGAAACAACCTGAAGTTGGTTTCAACATCCGCTAGCACTACCATGGGGCAGAAGGGATGGCAGAGAAGACCATCTCAATCACTCTGCCCTTCTCTTAAACCTCTGGTCTCATTACGGACCTCCCGGCACAGAGTCACCTGCAGAGCCCCTTGCTTCAAAAAGTCCTGAGACCTTACACTTTTTCAAGTGAAGGTTTAAAGGCAGAAATCTTTACGCAGGTGGCTACCTTCATTCACAGGGCTGATAGGTACAGAGATAAAGGCTCCCATGTACTTCAAGATGCTGTGTCTTCTGCACTGGCTAAGCAATTTCAGGATCCTCCCGGGGGCACTTCCCCATCTCACCAGTGAGTAGCCCTGAGACTCAGTTTCCTGGGCTGGAAGAACAGTGTCCTTAAGGGCAGAGCCACCAAAAGGATCAGACGGAATAATTTACGGGGAAACGCCCAGCGCCGCGCCAGGTGCGGTGTGAAGCTCCGTTCACTTGAGTCTTCAATGCTACGCCATAATATTTTGAACTTGTAAGTAATGGTTCCTCCCCCACCCTACTTCCTCCTACCCCTTGTCTCCTCCCCGCTCAGTCAGTCTGGCAGCCTCTGCTCCTCGCCTCTGGAGAAAGGATCGTGTCTCAGGCTGGCTTCCCGGTTGAGAAAGGAGTTCTCCCTGGGAAGTGATCCCAGGAAACACTAGTGGGGCACGCAGGAGCCAGGGTAACGGAGCTACGAAGTGCGTTTTGTCCATCAAGTCCTCACTGTGGCAGCTGCAGCTTAATGCCACCAAGAGATGGCCTGCTACTCATGCCCTGGTCATCCCGGCCAATTCTGCCTTTGGGCAGCAGAAATATGCTGCCATTTCCAGCCTAGAGGGACTGGACGGAGAACGCCATTCCCTGGGGCCATCGGGAAGGAGAAGGGCTGGGACCCAGAGTATCTCAGCCCAAAGCTCACGTCCAGGAGAGACCAAGGCAGCCTCTAGAGAGCTCAGCCCCAGGATGAATTCCGGAGAGGCCACACAAGAGGCGTCTGAGGGACCTTCTCCAGGAGCTGAGGGCCCAACACCACATGTCCCCCATAAACGTGAACCCAACCCCAGAGAAAAACAGAAAAGACGCCCACGACTGGCCACCCAGCGGGCACATCAACATGAGCACAGAGATTCAAAGCAGAAACTCCAGGCAGAGAGCACTGCGTTTCGGACGCACCTGCCACAGTTAGAATTTTCTCTCTTGAAGGCTGTTTTGTGATCACAGCAAAATTGGCACCTTTTACTAACAGCTGATCCCCACAAGTGAGATAACGAGGTAACACCTTTCTCCAGGGAGATGGCACTTTTCTCAGGGAAACCTCAAAGGGCCGTAGCTAATTCTGCTTACTCTGTATCAAGGAGGCAGTAAGCCATGGTGTCCCCATTGGACAGATGGGAACCCAGAGGGACGGGGGTGGGAAGGCAGCTTGCCAGAAGGCACTTGTCTCTGCACATGTCAGGGAGGGGCCTGGGACGACCACCCAGTCCCCTACACACAGCCCGGGGCTTGCCCTGCTGCTGGCTGAGCACCCCTCATTGAGAACCCGGCGGGTTCCTTGTTCACGTCATTCAACGTCCCCCAAACCAGTGACATCCTTTGGCAAAAATGTCCAGCTTGATGGAAGATTGGCTAACAGAAAAGTGGGAGAAACTTAGAAAAGTGACTCCAGGCCTCTTTCTCAGAAACAGCCCACGAATGAGGCTGGGTACAAACAGGCTTTACAACGTCACACATAAAGCCCAAAAGAGATCCCGCAGAGAAACACTAAATGCAAAAGAATGAACTTTTCAAAAGGAACTTGGGTGCTGAACCTTTGAAGTTTAAGGTCCCAAAGTTCAGTCCACCCCATCCCACCATCACCCTGTCTACTGCAGGTGGGGAGGCCTCCCTCCCTCCCACTCCCCCACACAGAGACTATTTTGCTGAAATACTGTTACTTTAAAAGGGGTGTGCAATTACTGAACATGGTTAGAATGGTAAATTTTATTTATGTTTCACCATAATTTTTAAGAAGTAAAAAAAAAGCAGAGGTGGGGAGGGCTCAATCATTACCCCATGGGTTGAAAACTTACACTCGCATGAAAACCCACATGTGGATGTCGACAGTAGCTTTATTCATAACTGGGAAAAATCAAGATGCCCTTCAGGAAACAAACACTGGTACAGACCAGACCGTGGAGTGCTGTTCGGCAATACAAGAAATGAGCCACCAGGCTAGGAAAAGACGCTGCCAGATGCTGCCATGTGAAAGAAGCCGTTCCCAGAGGCCTACGTGGTGCATGACATTCTGGAAAAGGCAAAACCATGGAACCAATGGAAAGAGGAGTGGTTGCCGGGGTTAGGGGAGGCAGGGACAGGCGGGCTGAGCATGGGGCGTGTGTAAGGCATTGTCACATTGGAGACTTATCACTATACACCAGTCAGAGCCCGGGGCACGTACAGCACAAAGTGTGAACCTCGTGTCAAGCAGACTTCAGTTAATAACAACGTCCCAGCACTGTCCCATTAAGTGTCACAACCGCAACACAGTAATGCAAGAAGTCAATGATTAGGCAAGTGCAAGGTTAGGGGGCTTAAATTACAGCGGACACCTCGGTGCTTTCTCCTCATTTTCCTGCAAACCTAGAATGTCTTTAAAAAAAATGGTTCACTCCCAAACAATTTTTTGAATCTAAGCCATTATTTTAAAAAGAAAGACATGTTGAGGGTGCCCTGAAGGCTATGTTAAAATCCAGTTTGATGAAAATATTTCAGATTTTATATAAAACCAGCACATTGTACCCCATGATTGCATTAATGTACACAGCTATGATTTAATTTAAAAAACAAAGAAGAAGAAGAAGCACCAAAAAAAAAGCACCATGATGTCATGTTTTGCCTTTGTGGGATGGGGAAGCCAAAAGAAATAAATGCTTGAAAAAAACCGGTGCTCAGTTATCACCCAGCAGGGAAGAGGGAAGTGGCTTTGTCCCTAACAACCATTAACATGAGTGTATAGCTATGAACGTTTCTGGAGTTCCTTGCATGTCTGTGGGCCACTGTCCAGGGTCCTGCACCTCCACATGGTTTGGTCCCAATCTTTAGGGAGCACCCCTCTAACTGAAGACTTGACCTGATACTCCCTTAGCCTGGATCTTGCACCCCCAAAGCTGGTCCTGGGTGTCCAGCTGGGTTTGCCTGAAGGGAGGTACTGGCCAGTGAGAGGGGAAGGGATAAGGGTGACCTGAGGTGGCCTCGGTCCCTCCCCTAAGGCTGCCTTTTGCCAGGAGGCCTGCTCTAATTATCCTAATTGTGGCCTCTGCCCTTGGGCCCTCAGGTCTGGCCTTGGTAACACTGCCCACTGTGGCCAGCCCTGTAACTGACTTGGCACTTTGTACACAGCCCCCTCCGTAAATTCCCCTCCATGCCCATGTGGGTGTGCCAGGACCCAGTGTGCACAAAAGGGGCTTGTGCCCTAACTTTTATCCAGCCCCAGCAGGGCCTTAGGACTGCTGAGCATGGGAACACCTCGTTAGGACCCCTCCCTCCCCGAAAGCAGGGCCCATCCCCAAGGCCCCCCGGAACCCCTCAGGGCCAATTATGTGTCTGTTCCCACTATCGCTTCACGCAAGTTAATTTCACATAGTGACAAAGTACGTTTTGCTTAAGCAAATGAAGATAACTGAGCTGGCCAGGAGAGAGCGGACAAAGAGGAGCTGAAACAGAAGCCTGTCTCCTGTGATTCCCAATTTCCATACACAAATTACGTGGGTTCTCCGTAGCTGGTGCACAGTTTGCAGATGTCGGGAGGGGAAAGCTCGTTACCAGGCTGCCTGTGGCCAGAGGAACAACCTGCCCCGGCTCTGGTCTGGTCGGCCACCGGAAGCCTCGGTGTCTCCAGGGAAGAAACAGAAGCCCGGATGGAGTTTCAGTTTTGCCTTCTACCCCACTGGGGGCCTTGGCAAGGTGTTTTACCTTTAGGATTGTCACTTATAAAATGGCGATAAATGAAGATTAAACAGATACTGTCTATAAGCACACATAACAGCATCAGTGCAGAGTGGGAACAATCTCTGGAAGATGATTAATGTAATTTTCTCTTTTTCTTTCTCCCCAGCCAATTAGCGTTACCTTGATGAGCCAGAAGCGTTCTTCTGCTGAAGTTCTGCAGGTTGGTGGTACAGGGAGCTGACCTCCCTAAGACTCAGGTCTTGTTTTATAAAATGGCAAAATAGTAACACCTCCCTGACAGGGTTGTGTGAGACCAAAGCTGCCCAAAGGAAAAGGCTGGAAGAATCAATAAATAACACGTGAGCAGCTTTCCTCCCCCTCCCTCTAACCAGGACCTTTGCCACAGGCAAAGTGAAGGAATATTTTCTCCCAGTACATCCAAGGTATACAGTGAGTGAAATTTTTTTGAGCCATGAGACTCTTTCTGAATCATTCCATTGAGTGGCTGTGTAACATCAATCACTGACCCAGGGTGGCCCAGTGTCCTGCACACAGCCTGGCACACGGTAGGTACTGAATGAATATTTGTTGAATGAAATGCACCCTTTAATGGGAGTGGGAAGGAATGGCCTGTCTCACAGAGGGTCGGGAAGGTCCCAGGAGTCTAGAGCTCCATCCAGAAACTGCCCAGCAGTGCCCTCCCTCTTCCCCCGACAAAGGAAAATAAATAAAAGAAGCAGAAATCAGCCATAAGCAGTGCCTGGGTAAAAGCAGTTAGAAGATGCTCCCAGCACCTGCCTCACATGCAGGAAGCAGGGAAGATTAACTTTTATAAAACCCCAGACTAAAAAGGTTCCTCGCTCACCCGGAGCCATGCCATGTGTTCTGGTATTTGATTTCTCAGAAACTCCCAAAGGTCTATGGAGGAGTCCCCTATCATGCACATTTAACTCACTCAAATTTAACCTCACAGGTTGGACAAGAAAGAAATAAACACTGGGCGGCACCTGTGGCTCATCGAGTAGGGCGCCGGCCCCATAAGCTGGAGGTGGTGGGTTCAAACCCAGCCCCAGCTGAAAAAAAAAAAAAAAGAAAGAGGCACCTCCATTACTTGGCATCATGTGTAGCATCAACCAATAAGGAAACACTGTGTGAGTGGAGGACTCAGAACCCCACAGCCTGCCGGGGCTTAGCCCCATATGGTCCTTCAGCCTCAAGTTCCTCACTGCTGAGCCAGAGCCTGGTGTTTATGGTATTTTTTTAGTGCAATATGCACCCAAGTGCAAGCTCCTTACTGCCTCTGTTGATTAGAGAAAATAAAACCAATTTCAGCACCAAAGGAAAAACTGGTTGAATTGGAGGTGCTAAGAAGTGCTGTGGGCAGATTATAATACCATAAACCTCCTGTTTCCTTGGCCTTTGGATGAGGACTCTGCTGCTCCCCTCATCAGGATCTGTCTTACCACTCCTCAACTCTGGGTGACACCGTGCAGCTACCATGCCTAGATCTCAAGAAACTTGCTTCCTTCTCCACCTCAACCGTGAGAACAAGCCAGGCTACCCACGAGAAGGGGAGAAACCACACGTGGAACCAAACTGAACATCCTCAGGGCGGCCCTCCTGGTCAGTCAGTGCCCAGCAGACTCTGACCAAGAAGACAGAAGAACCAACCAACTAAGCCCAGCCTAAAATACTGACCTGCAGAATTTATGAGCTACATAAGCAGTAGATAAGCCACTATCTTTTGTGTGTATTTGCTGGATAGCAAGAGCCAGCTGAATAGTATGACTTCAACTTGTTGCCCTCCTGAAGAAGTCTAAGGACCAATGGTGATGTTTGCCTGACCAGTGCCTCTTATGGACCATGTCTCCACTGACACCCCACATTCCCAGGGACGCATGGCTGAATGGAGAATGACATCAGCATGGAAAAAAGTCATGACTGGTTCAACCTTCTGGATGTGGCATTGCATCATCACGGACCAATTTCTTTTGCTTCCCTTCTTCAACCACTGGACACCCTTCCAGCCTACTGCTTGTCAATGATGGCCTCTCTGTCCACTGTTCTTTACCCTCTATCTGTCACCCATTTCTTTAGCCTGGACAGTCCATAGATTCGCATTTCATAATAATATACAGCAAAATTATCTCTCTTTGTTTCTTGGTTCAATCCAGCTCAAGCACTTACAAACTTTTGGACACTCATTTTAGGTCAAGACTTTCCTGGACTGCAAAAGAGATAGAAAGAGGCCACGTGGTGCTGGACGGCACTGCAGACTCTCATTGGGCAAGGGAGTGGGCAGCACAGAGCTTCTGTCTCCTCAGCTCAGCGCATGCTGCGTGGTCCGCCTCACTGGGTCTCATTAGCTGAGAGCTGTGAAATAGTCTCAGGGCATTCATTTAACAAAGCTGTAGGTTTGATTTAATAAAATCTTTCAAACCAAAGCAGTAGAATGCATTAGCACTTTAATAGGAGGACGGGACCGTTACAAATCCAAGTCAACTAACTCTTCTAGTTTAGTTTTCCTCTATCGAAAATTTATTCATTTATTCTTTCCAAGGTTTGTGGAGCACCTACTGTGTGGCAGGTGCTGTTGTATGTGTTGAAGATCATAGGGTCCCATTTTGTCTGGGACTGAGGAGGTTCCCAGAATGTAGAACTTTCCGTTTTAAATGCAGGCAGCTCCAAGGATAACTAGATGTACTAGATGTATACAAAACACATCAGTAAATAAAAGAGCTTACGTTATGGAACTTACATTCTGGATATGGACACAGATAAGAAATCGTTTTCAAAACTAAATCATAAAGTGTATTGAAAATGATATGGACAAATACTGCAGAATAAGGAAGGTTAGGAGGAAGGCAGAGGAATGGGGGAGGGGCAGGTAGGGAAGGGGACTTGAAATGTTAAGTGGCATGGGCCAGGTGAGCCTCGCCAAGAAGGTGATGTTTGAACAAACACAGAAATTTGGTAACAGAGAGAGCTGTGCTTGTACCTGGGGAAGAGCATTTCAGGTAATGCAAAAGCCAATAAAATGCAATACCCAGCATAAAGGCCCTAGCAGGTTTGAGGCAGGGCACACCAGATCCAGAGAAGCTATGGCTACAAATGCTAGCAGGCTCACCAATATTGGATTATTTCCAGGCCAGTATTTCTTTTCCCTGGGACTTTGTTTCCTCATCTGCAAAATGGAAAAAATAATACCTGGGTAGAAAATGATCAGAAATTATAGCTGCTGGTGGCACCACGCTTAATGAAGTGACAAGGGAGAGGCCTGTCTTTGTTGCTGTTGGGACTGTTACTCCCCTCTGTGGCAAATGGAGAGAGCAAAGCATGAGGCTTTATCTCTGGATGGAAGACAGGGTCACAAGGGTGGGAACAGTAGCCAAGATCGCCCTCCTTCCTTCACGTTGAAGGTGACCTTTGCCAGCTCTTCGGGATTCCAGCGCCTGGTTGTGTTGGCAGTTTGTGTTGGGTCTTCATGGCTTAGAACATAAAATGGAATGCTACATAGTAGCACAATTCGTAATTGTCTGGCAGGCTATAAACAGATTTGTTTATGATGTGAAATAATGTAATTCAGAATATTGTACTGGTGATGGTTATTGTTTTATATAATTACAATAATTAGCCAGGAAAATAGCAAACAGATGCGATGCAGAATTCAAAGAAAGGGTAGGAAAAAGAGTTTCAAATGCTGCCGTGATTCAGAGTATTACGAGTTAACCCCTCCGTATTGCACTGCTCACTTCGGAACCGCAAGGCACAGACGGGCTTTCTTTGTACCTGGAAACAGTGGGCACATACAGACGTGTGGTACAGGGTTTTACTCATAAAAGGTGTGACTGTTAAGACCCAGGGTGATCCTGTGGCTGCACATGGAGAGGCGCTCATACTTCTCAAATTTCTCCATCTCTGGACAGGGCTGAGAGGTTTTGTTTATTTGTTTGGGGGGATTTTTTTGAGATACAGTATCACTTTTTGCCCCTGGTAGAGTAGAGTAGCATGGCGTCACAGCTCACAGCAGTCTCAAACTCTTGGACTCAAGTGATTCTCTTGTCTCAGCCTCCCAAGTAGCTGGGACTACAGGCACCTGCCACAAGGCCTGACTATTTTTTAGAGACAGGGTCGTGCTCTTGCTCAGGTTGATCATGAACTCCTGAGCTCAAGCAATCCACCCGCCTCAGCCTCCCAAATGGTTTTTTGTTTTTAATTAAGGTACAATTTACATGCAGTAGCATTCACCCATTTTGCCATATGAATTTCGAGCAGCAGATAGACTTGTGTGACACAAACACAACCAAGATGTGGAAAACTGTCACCCCATCAACCTCTGTGGTTGGACATTTACTCCAGCTCCAGTTCCAGGCAACCATAGATCTGTTTTCGTCCCCTAAAGCTTTGCCTTTTCCAGGATTGCATATAAATGGAACTATATGCCATGTGGTTTTTCAGTCCAGCTTCTGGACAATGCCTTTGAGAGCCGTCCTAGCTGTCAGGTGCTGCAACAACCCAGTCCTTCCAGCGCCGAGCAGTAGGTGGAATTCTCCAGTGCGGGGATGCCTCAGCTCGCTTACCAGCACCACCTCCCTTCTGGGTTGGTGGGGGGGCACAGGAAAGCAATGACAGGCCTTCCTGAGTGTCCCAGATAAGAAAGGGCCTAGTGCACAGCCAGAACCACCTCCCCCAGGCAGTAACAATAACCTGTCCCCTTGAGTGTCTCTAGGGACTGAGAGAGAAACCCAGATTTCCACCCAGGCAATAATAATACTGCCAGAGTCAAAACAGAAGGTTTAATAAAGCCCTAAACTCTCATAACATCACACCTAAAATGTGCAAAAAAAATCACTCATCATAGCAAGAATGAGGAAGACCTCACACTGAATTTTAAAAGGCAAAGTCCATAGATACCAGAGATGCAGGAGTTACTTGATGACTATAAAGCAGCTGTCACAAAACTGTTTCCATAAACATTGATAAATACGCTTAAAACAAATGAAAAATGCACAGTCTCAGCAAAGAGTTAAAAGAGAGAAAAAAACCCAAATGGAAATTTCAGAAATGAAAAATACTACAACCAAAATTTCAAAAATTCAGTGTGTGCATGTGCTCCCCAGAAAAACAGAGAGGACAGGACAAAGGTCACTGGCCTGGAGACGGGACAACAGACGCTCCCCACTCTGAACAACAGAGAGAGACAGGCTGGGAAAAGAAGAACGGAGCCTCTGGTACCTGCGGGACTAACAAAAGATCCAACACTCATGTCTGACACCAGAAGCCCGGGAGGAGGGGACAAGCCACATGGGCTTTAAAAGTGCTCAAAGAAATCATGACTGAAAGCTTCAGTTTGGCAAAAGACCATAAGTCTACAGATTCAGAAAGCTGAGCAAACCCCAACCAAGAGAAACCCAAAGAAATCCACACCAAGATGCACCGTAGTCAAACTTCCGAACTCTGGGGATAAAAATAATCTTGAAAACTGGGAGAGCGAACCAATATGTTAAGCACAAGGAGAAATGAATCTCAGGACAGCGCATTTCTCGTCCAAAACTTGGAGGCCAGCAGAAAAGGCCACAACATTTTCCAGGGGCTGAAAGGCAACAAATTCTATAACCCGCAACACTTTCCTTCTGGAAAGAAGGGGAAATCGAGACATTTTCAAATACACGAAACCAAAAGGCAGCATGCCTACCCTCGAGGAACGGTGAAGGCGGCTCTCTGAACAGACAGAAAATAATAAAAACGGAAGGAAAAAGAACAATGGGAAGAGTAAAAATATGGGTGAAAACAATATTTCCTTTTGAGTTTTCTAAATTGTGTCCGATGGTTGAAACAAAACTTATAACACTGTCTAATGTGGTTCAGAATATGTATAGAAGAAATATTTAGGACAGTCAGGAACGTGGGGGGTCTAATAATGATGCTGAGGGACTGTGATAGGTTATGTTCAGATAGTGTAATACTTAGGTCACCCACGGTAAGTGGCCTGAGGACACCCAGCGGAGCCTGCCTGGACCAGAGGCTGCAGATGTGACCCCTCTGCTACCTACAGCCTCAGACTCGCGCCCAGACCCCCGAATGTGCACCCACTCTGCTTGTTGGCACTATGCTTTCCAACTGCACTCAGAAGGTTGTCAATCATTTGCCTCGCAGCTCCAACAAGCCCAAGTCTCACGAAACCAGCCAGGTTGTCCACTCTCCAGGGGTCCAAATCACAGCTTCTCCAATGAGACCTGAACACCTTCCCCGTTCATCCTTCCCTGAGTACTCTCCCTCGATCCTGAGACACCATGCAGAGTTTCCTTAGGTCCTACAGTTACAGTTAATCACTCTTATGTTGAACTTCTCCGGTGTAACCTACTGGGTGGTTTCTGGCTCCTGACTGGACACAGACAACTACAGAATTGTCCCAAGAGATAGCTCACTAATGGTGGGGCTTAGTGATTCATCTGGTCCTGCCCTTGGGCTTGAGCACAGTGCTGGGACACTTGTCAATGAGACAAGTTACATGACCTTGTAACCTCTGACATGTAACAGCATCACAACTAATCAAGCCATCACCTGTGGCTGACTGTGATAAAGTGTCAGTTAGAGCATGGGCCTGGGAGCTCCGGAGCCTTCTGCTCTGGCTGTACAGCAGTCATGATGACCGGAAGGGATATGGGGCAGCATGCATTTTGGTTTTTCAGTGTCCTTGAGCACTTATGGGGGGAAAATGGCAAGCTCAGGTCTATTGACTCCCTCCTCGAGCCACAGTCTGAGGATCAGACAGCTGCCATGACAGCCCTGGAAGAATATCTTACTCGCTGTAGCCCCAGGGCTGACATTGCTGAAAATCAGACACAATTGAATGGTGCAAGTTGCTGGACTGAAATGACAGTGGAATTCACAGTCTTGCCATGTTTCTCATGGGAAAATATGGGAATTTTTCAGGAAAGGATGGGATCCTGAAACCCAGGATCAGGACAACTTACTGGAGCTAGAGAAACTTCAGTACTGACCCCCGAGTCATTCTGAGCCTCCCTGATCAGTTACCCTCCGCTGGCCAAGCAGACTGGTCCTCTGCTGAAATACCCTGTGCCCCTAACTGGGGTAGATGCCTTCAAAGAGGATGATGGTCCGTGTCGGAACCCACCACAACCACCACCTGTTGCCACTAAGCTTAAATCTCAGCCGGATGCAAGGGACAAGAGCTCACTGTGACCCAGGAGGAAAGAGCTCATATGCAAAGGACCTGGAAACCCTTTCTAGTCTCTGTTAGAAACCTGGGGAGCTGGCATGGGGTATAAGTTCCAAGGAGGACAGAAGACACCACCGTGACTGAGCCAGATTCCCCAGAGATTCTCAACCTAATGTACTAATGGTGCAGCTGGACGCGGCCATCACAGCTTCCCAGGCTGCTGGACTAAACGTGCTGGTGACCCGCTCTCAAGGAGGTTGAAATGCTGGAGCTTCTCTTGCTCCAGATGAGGAGGGAACTCAATGGCGTGGACTGGGCTGGATCATGTGTGACCTTAACCTGCCCCCATCCCAACTGCATTAATTCCTCCAGAAGACCCAGAAGCCCCTCCTCACTAGGCTCTGGGAAGGTCCTTAACAAGGGGAGTACTCGCATCCTGAGAAAAGGTTCCTCTCTTTTCAAGCCCAGAAGGGCGGTTGGGGGCCACCGCTGAGATAGTCTCCCTCACTCACTGAGGTGTTGGGACCCCAAAGTGGCAGGACCAGGCGGCTTTAATTGTCAGGATGCCACGCGCATGTCCACATGGCAGGAGTCCGAGCTCCTGGCCCTCTGAGATGTCAGCAGCAGCTGCAAGACAGCAGTGTGCCTCCGGGAAACGCAGGTGGTCGGCCCCTTAGGGGCCTGGCGAGTCTCTAGAACAAGTACCTGGCCTCAGCCACCAAAAGGAGGTCACAGGCCTTCACCCAGTTTTCAGAAGGCAGCTTGCCGACCTCCTAACCCTTGAGAAGGAGCCCCAGGCCTCCTTGAAGAGCACCCCGCATGACGGCCCCCAAAGCACCTGCTCGTCTTCCTCGGCCTTCCTCAAATGAACCTGGGCCACAAACTCGGACTGTGATTTGGCAGAAAAGTAGATACTTGGGCTTTTCAGACATTCCAAGAAGTAGAGGACCCAGAGTAGCGGAGGGCCAGGAAGACAGGGAACGGGAAGCTGAGGACAAAGGGACCCCTGTGAACTGCAGCTCCAGGACTGCAGACACCACTCTCTCTCCTACTTCATATTTTTAACTTTGTACGTGAGTTCCCGGAGGTTTGCTCTGCAGTTTAGTCTTTAGGGATGACAATGTTCAGTGAGAATGTGACTGAATTTGAGTTGTAATCAATACCACACAGGGACTGTGTCTCACATGGAGACGAGTGAGACCTTCTCCACTTTTAAGAGGATGAGTGTGTCTTGCTCAGTAGCAACTGAGAGTCGTTTTGTTGCTGTAAGGAACTTCGAATGTGTACAAAAGTTGTGCGTGACAGTGTCGGGTGCACGTGCACTGCCAGCTCCAGGAACGCCCCTCACTGTCAGCTGTGCACAAGGAATGCGACTCTTTAAACGTTTCTCCTCTAAAGGGGACACAACGCAAAGTATCCCCAGTAGGGGAGGTTGGAGGGAACCTGCATGGAAAAGACGCTTCCTGCAATTTCCAGCAGGGGCCAAGGAAGGAACTGCAGTGTGGGCATGAGGACACGCCACAATGCTGATGCGAACGGCCACAGGGACCACACCGCAGCCCTCAGCAGCCTTGCAGCCCTGGCCTGGCAATGACCCACTGCAGCCCCCA
The DNA here is from genome assembly GCA_963573935.1 of Arctocebus calabarensis. Classification (NCBI taxonomy): domain Eukaryota; kingdom Metazoa; phylum Chordata; class Mammalia; order Primates; family Lorisidae; genus Arctocebus; species Arctocebus calabarensis. The sequence goes on from CAUYON010061222.1 coordinate 14,556, forward strand.
CGACATGGAACCCAAAACTCCTGCTCAGACTCCCACATTTGCCCTTCCTGAGCACTGTCTCACCATCCCAGGGCACCAGGTGTGGTTTCCTTAAATCTCACAGTCACTCTTTATTATAGTTACTAATTCTTTTATATATATATGTATATATACACATGCATATATATGATTCTTTCATATATATATGTATATATACCTATACACACACACATATATATATATATTTCTTTTTGACACAGAGTCTCATTCTGTCACCCTGGGTAGAGTGCCATGGTGTCATAGGTCACAACAACCTCAAACTTCTGGGCTCAAGCAATCCTCTTGCATTAGCCTCCCCAGTAGCTGGGACTACAGGCACCCACCACGACGCCTGGCTAGTATTTTTATCTTTAGTAAAGATGGAGTCTCACTCTTGCTCAGGCTGGTCTAGAACTCTTGAGCTCAGGAGATCTTCCCTCCTCGGCCTCCCATAGTGCTGGAATTATAGGCTTAAGCCATGGTGCCTGGCCACTAATTTTTACATTAAACTTCTCTTGTTTAACCTATTGTACAATCTCTATCTGCTGATGGGTCTCAGACTGCTATACCAAGATGGACGATATTCCCAGCCATAAAATAAACCTCAACACATTTAGAGAATTGAAATTATACAGTGTGTGTTCTCCGACCACAGTGGAGTCAAACCAGAAATCAATAACGGAAAGATAACAAGGAAACTCCAAATGCTTGAAAACTAAGCATTGCACTTTTAAATAAGCCACAGGTCAAAGAGGAAGTCTCAAGGGTAATCAAAAAAATACACAGATGCATGTAAACAAAAATAAAAATCTCAGAATTAGTGCGACCCAGCTAAAGCAGTGCTGCACGGGAAACGTGTAGAGAGAGAACTTCAGACCAAGATTTCATATTCCTGCCTCGATCCAGCAAGGGAAAATAAGAAGCCCGATGCAAGAAGAAGAAAGAGAACAATAAAGATAAGGGAAGAAATCAATAAAGTTGAAACAGAAAAATATTAGAGGAAATCAATGGAAGGGAAAGCTTGTTCTTAGACAAGAATAATAAATTGGTCTTGAGGATTTCTGCAAAGACTGACACAAGGAAAATGAGACAAGACGTGGTCAATATCCGGGGTGAAAACTCGAGCTGTCTCTGCAGACCCTGCAGACATCACAGGGCTAGAAGGGAGCCCTGTCAGTAACTCTTCCCACATAAATTCGGTAGTTTAGACAAAGTGGTCCAATTCCTTAACAAGGAAAATCTACCACAATCCACGTATCAACAAGTGGGTCATGTGACTTGCACGGTGACCAGCAGATCAGATTTGTAATTCTGAAACTTCCCCAGTAAAAAGTCTCCAGGCCCTCACAGGAATATCTAACTTTCAAATAAAAAGTAACACCAATTCTACACAATCTCTTCCAGAAAATAGAAGAGGAGGGAAGACCAGGCATGGACAACTGGCCTGTAATCCCAGCACTTTGTGAGGCTGAGGTAGGAGAATCACTTGAGGCCAGGAATTCCAAATTAGCTCGGGCAATAGAGCAAGACCTGGTCCCTTAAAAAAAATTTTTTTTTTCAAACTCAGCTGTGCATGGTGACCTAGCTACTTGGGAGGCTGAGGCCAAGGGACTACATGAGCCCATGACTTTGAGGCGCAGTGAGTGGTGATCATGCCACAGCACCCCAGCTTGGACAACAGAGAGAGAGATTGTCTTTAAAAACAAAACAAAAAAAAAGAGCTGGGCACCCATAGCTCAGTGCTTAGGGCAACGGCCACATGCACTAGGGCTGGTGGGTTTGAACCTGGCCCCGGCCTGCTAAAAATAAATGAAAAATAGCCGGGTATTGTGGTGGGCACCTATAGTCCCAGCTACAAGGGAGGTTGAGGCTAGAGAATCGCTTGAGCCCAAGAATTTGAGATTGCTGTGAGCTGTGATACCATGGCACTCTACCAAGGGTGACAAAGTAAAACTCTGTCTCAATTAAACAAAAGAAGGAGAAGGAGGAGGAGGAGGAGAAGGAGGAGGAGGACGAGGAAGAGGAGGAGGAACACTTTCCAATTAATTTTAAGAACCCAGATATTATCCTGACACCATATCAGACAAAGATGGTATTAAAAAAGATAACTACAGACCAATATCCCTCATGAATGCAGACACAAAACCTTTCACAAAATATCAGCAAATAGAATTCTATGATAATAAAAGAATTATAAACCATGACCAAGGGATATGAGGGTGCATTTAATATAATTCATCATATTAAAAGGCTAAGGAGAAAAATCACATACCAATTAATGTAGAAAAAGCTTTTGACAAAATTCAACACCCTGATAAAAATTTCTTAAAAAATAGAAGTAGAGAAAACTCTTCTTCATGTGATAAAAAATGTCTACAAAAACACTAAAGTTTACTTTTTACTTAGTGATGGAAAATATAACTTTTTTTCCTAAAATTGGGAACAAGACAAAGATATCAACTCCTATCATTCTTATTGTACAGCTTAGTGAAAGTTCTAGCAGAGATATAAAGAAAGAAAGAGGTACAAACAGGAAAGGAAAAAAAATTGTCCTATTTACAGATGATATGACTATCTACCTAGAAAATTCCAAGGAATTTAATATTGAAAACCTCCCAGAACTAATATATTTCTATATTCTAGGTTAGAATAATTGGAAAACAAAATTAAATGAAAATGAAACAACTCTATATTTCCTCAAAAAAATGAAAAAGGTGTAAATCTAACAAAACATATACAAGACTTATATATTGAAAACTACAAACCCCTGATGAAAAAACTCATCAGAAAGAAAAATCTTAATAAAGAAGAGACATATTGTGTTCATAGATTAGAAGATTCAGGGAAGTAAAAATGTCATTTCTCCCCAAGTTAATATACAGGCTTCATGCAATTCCGATCAAAATCCAAGTAAGATTTTTCTGTGGGTATAGACAAAATTAGCCTAGAATTTACATAGAAAAGCAAAAGAGCTAAATTAACTCAAACAAGTTTGAAGAAGGATAATAAAGCGGAAAGAATCAGTCTACCTAATTTGAAAACTTCTTATATAGCTTCAGTAATCAAGATTGTATTATCAGAGAAATAGACACATAGATTGGTAGAACAGAATAATTTTTTAAAAAATAAAACAGACCTGCACAAGTCCTTCCAACTAATTTTTGACAAAGAGTCAAAGCAATTTAGTAGAGAGAATAAAGTTTTTTCAACTAATGGTACAGGACCAATTGACTTTCATAGGCAAAAAAACCCAAAAATCGAACAAAAACAAACGTTAACTCAAACCTCACATATTACTCACACAAAAATTGACTTAATGGCTCGGCGCCCATAGTTCAGGGAGTAGTATTTACCCCAAAGCTGGCAGGTTCCAGCCTGGCCCAAACCTGCTAAACAACAATGACAACCACAACCAAAAACTAGCTGGGCATCGTGGCGGGTGCCTATAGTCCCAGCTACTTGGGAGGCAGAGGCAGGAGAATAGCTTAAGTCCAAGAGTTTGAGGTTGCTGTGAGCTGGGACTGTATGGCACTACCCGGGGTGACGTAGTGAAACTTTGTCTCAAAAAAAAAATGACTCAAAATGTTTAAAACAGACTTAAATGTGAAATGTAAAACTCTAAAGCAGTGACTTTCAACCGGTGTATTGTGAAAGTTTTAAAGATCATTAATTAAATTATTTTTGAAAGAAGTTCAAAGTACAGTAAGTATATTCTCTTATTTACTCTTTTTTTTTTAGTCAACATAATTTAAGTGTGCCATGGAAGTTTAACTATAGTTTCAAGTGTGCTGTGAGTTAAGAAAGGTTGAAAAACACTGCTCTCAAGCTTTAGGAACAAAAAGCAGGAGAAAATTTTCAGGACCTAAGAGCGTGAGAAAGTCTTCCTAGATTTAACACAAACATCACCAGTCATAAATGGAAAAATATTAGTTGGAACTTATCAGAATTAATTTTTTTTTCCCTTTATGTAACCCTCTGTATATAAGAGGATAAAAATACTACTAGCTATAGACCCGGAGAAATGCAAATCACGTATCTGACAAAAAAAAAAATAATTCACATCTAGAATATACAAAGAACTATGAAAACTTAACAGTAAAAAAAAAAAAAATCCAACAACCCAATTAGGAATAAGAACAAAATACATGAAGAAACATACCTCCAAAGAAGAAACACGAATGGCAAATAAGCACATGAAAAAAATGGCCACCAGGAAATGTGGATTAAAACCATAATGAGGCACTGCTGCAAACCTATCAGAATGGCTAGAATACAGAACAACAGCACACCGAACCCAGGCTGGACACATGGCTGCTGAGACTGTGAAGTGGCCCAGCCTTTCTGGAAAAGAGGTCAGCAGTTTCTTTAAAAATTAAATGTGCAACTACCATTCAACCCAGCAATTTGCCCTGCTGGGCATTTGTCCCAAAGAAACGAAAACTTATGTTCACACAGATGCCTGTACACAAATGTATTTGCAGTAGCCAAAAACTGAAATCAGCCCAGATGTCCACCAATGGCTGAATGTTTAAACCAACAGTGGTACGTCCATATCACAGAATAATACTCAGCAATGAATAAGGCTGTGCTGTTGACACATGAAACAACTTAGATGATCATTAGAGAATTACCTTGAATGACGAAAGTCAATCCCCAGGCTGGACTCCAGCCTATAATCCCCACACCTGGAAGGCCACGGTAAGAGGATCACTTGAAGTCAGGAGTTTGAGACCAGCCTGAGCAAGAGTGAGAACACATCTCTACAAAATACGGAAAATTTGTCCAGGCACAGTGGTGCATACCTATAGTCCCAGCTACTCAGGGGGCTGGGGCAGGAGGATCACTGGAACCCAGGAGTCTGAGTTTGCAGTGAGCTATGATCATGCCACTGCGCTCCAGCCTGGGCAAGAGAGTGAGATTCCATCTCTTTGGGGAAAGAAAGGAAGGAAGGAAGGAAGGAAGGAAGGAAGGAAGGAAGGGAGGGAGGGAAAGAAAGGGAAAGAAGAAAGAAAGAAAGAAAGAGAGAGAGAGAGAGAGAAGGAAGGAAGGAAGGAAGGAAGGAAGGAAGGAAGGAAGAAAGAAAGAAAAAAGGAAAGAAAAGAAAGCCAATCCCAAAAGCTGCATACTGAATGATAGCATTCCCATAACATTCGTGAATGATAACTTATAAAACTGGAGATGGATTGGTGTTGCTTGGGGCTAAGGCGGAGGGAGGGGGGAGACAGCAGGAGGGGGGAGGGTGGTCCCAGCCGGTCCTTTGGTGATAGAAATGCCCTGTGTCTTACCTATGTTCTGACTGGGATCTGAAGATGGTGCCATTGGGGTGGACTGGGTAAAAGTACTATTTCATGCAACCACTTGAGAATCTGCAATTAGCTCAAAACAAAATTCAGGCAAATAATAAATAAATAAATACATTGAATCAAAATAGGAGCGCCAATGTTATTTAATGCACCATCTATGGCTTACCTAAAGCCTCAGCCTTAACTTCCACCCCGACCCTCAGAGAAACACTGGCTCCAAACAGACTGTTCTCCTTTTGTTTTCTTTATATCAGTGCACTTTTTCTTATATCCAAAGGAAGTTTTACATCACTATCAAATATGGAAAAGCTCCACCACTGCTGTGAATAGAAAGTGATCGTGAAGAAATTACAACTAAAGCAATAAAGGCCTGCACGGATTCATGTGTGGTCACCAGCCAGGGCTGAGAGAAGGCTTCCTGTCTATGCCCCAAAGCACAGCTCAGCCTCCTCTGCCACGCCACCCCCACCATGGAAGCACGGTGGGTAGAATTCCCAAGGCATCCCAGACCAGATCTGTCTTTGAACCTTTCCTCTGCCACCTACAGAACTTCACGACCTTGAACAAGTCACTTAACCTCTTCCTGCTGTGTTTTCCTTATCTGAAAAATGGGGTTCATGTTCATTTGCTCAAAGGATTAGATAAGAACATGATTTGTCAGAACACGGCTGGTTCTCCTATGTCTGTTGCAAACACAATCAGGCACAGGCCACCCCACCTCCCTTCCCAATCGTGGCTCCCCTGTGGTCCCTAACCAGCAGAAAGATCTCTCTGGCTGCTAACCTCGTGTCCCCTCCCGGTGAGCTCACTTCCCCTAAGCAGCTATGCTGTGGTGATCGTGTAGGTCTTTGGGGGTAACCCTCTCACATGGAGCCCCTCCTTCACAGCCACCCCCACCCCCACTTCCCAGCGGAAGTGCAGCTCAGGAAGTGAATCTTCCTGTCTTGGTTCCTGAGAATGTTCTCACAGACCCCAAGATATTCACTCTAATTAATATTAGCCCGTGGTCCTAAATACTTGCTCGTAACGGGGGCAATAAAGGTAGGGTGCTTCGAAGGCAGGTTATTTTAAACTGGCCCTGACGTTTATTCTGTTTTTCCCAGTCAGCTAATGCTATCATTTCTCTAAGTTGCATCCTGTTCCTCATTACTTTGGGGTAGATAACATCTCTGGTTTCACTCTTACAGAAAGATTTGCTACGGGAAAGGAGACGCATGCTACCTCTCAGAGCACGGCTTCCACAGCCGATCTGAGATACCCTCCAGCTCTTGGCTATTTTGGATGCTGGGAATCCAAATACGTGTATAAATACATGATCCACTGGCCCTTGTAAATCTCACTGAAAAATGCTACCCTTGGGTGGCTGATCAGTAGAACTGCTATAAATAGTATCTCTATCAAACACTTTGATATTTAGATTATACAGTGTGTACTTATATATATTTTTAACTTGGGCTAATATAACATGTTTCCAACCAACTCACATCTTAAGCTTAATTAGGTCCATCATTGGGGGGGGAAATAGTTTATAAAGCAATAAATTTTGCCATGAGTTGTTTTATGTTTAGTATAACAAGGGTTATGGACCAGGCCGGCAACCATTATACATTGCAGTAATATTGAGACAAAGCTACGGTGTTGTTGAGCACGCAAGACAATTACTGAGCTGGGTCAGACTGAGTTTTATGTAGAATTTTCTTTTTAACTGCATTCTTGAAAGCAAATATATCATTAAGAACACAGGGCCAAAGAGTTTCTTGCTTTTAAAAACAAAAACAAAACTTTGATTTGTCTTCATGGAGTGTGTTACATACCTTTATGAAGAGTGGAGTGTTTTCAGCCAATGATGCTCCAGTTCAAGCACAGTGACCTGGCTGCCCTGAGCAGACACCCACAGATGCAAAAGGGCCCCCGGGCTGGAGGAGATGAGCTCAGCAGCCCTCCCCACGCTCTCTGGAGGGAGCCTGCCACTCTCTGCTAAGAAGGCATTTCACTGTCCTCCACCAGTTTCCACTCCACAGGCAGCATCTCAGAGGCCAGGGAGATGCTCCATGAGCCTTAGAAAAGAGAATAAAAGAGGAAAGCCTCCCGCAGCGTGGCCTTTGAGTCAACTCCATGTTTAACTGAGAAAAGCACCATTTTGAGCAACCTGGAGGAGCCTCCTGCAGAGATGACACTTGGTGTGGCTCACAAATAGGATGTAAGTTATTTCCTATACATTACTTAATGTCACAGTAGCAACCTTTAGAAAACAGGAAGAGAGAGAAGCAGAGACAGAAAAAAAAAAAAAAAAAACTAGAACCACAGCACAAGTCTGTAGTAACTGTGACTATCGGTCTACCAAGCCATAAACAAAGGCTGCGGCCCAGAAACGGAGGTGTGCAAGGACACTGCCTGGAAGATGAGTAAGAGTCAGAGCCCCGTCCTGGACGTGGTTGGAACCAGCGATGGCTGAGCCCCCGAGATTCCTGAGGGCCCAGAACAAACATACCCATTGCAGTGGACGATGGCGGGAGGCCCCGGCCAAGGGTCTGTGTGACAATGTCTTTATTTGAAAATTTGATACCTATTTTGCTCAGTAGGAATTGGTTGGCATTAATTTTTATTTTTAAGATATCGCATTAAAATACGGTCTTGATGACTGAGTTTTTGATTCCCCTGGAACGTTGTCCCCCAAGCTGAGAGCCTCAATGCTTCCTTCCCTCCTCATCTGAGTCCTCCTCTTTCCGCCTCTGAAAGGAGCAAATGTGAGAATGATGGAGGGTGATTACTGTCAAACTCCCTTTGAACAATACAATTGTTGTAAATTGTGGAGCCTGAGAGGCCAATGGATCCCTAAACCAGAAATCGAGCTAGTGGAAAGAAACACCTCCGGGAGGGAGATGGGACAGTCCAGATGCAAAACTGGCTGTATGGACAGTGGTGGCAGGTTAACTACTTTACCCTGATTTGCTGTTGCTTTGAAATGTGTTATTTTTCCCACTGGAGGGGGAACGCTTCTTTACTCCATTTTAACATTAGTGATATCCAGCTGGTCCTGAATCTAAGCTCTGATTATAGCTACGTTGAATTTCGGGGCAATTTCAACTGGCAGGATGAGTTGAGCTTCAGAAGAACCAAATTCTGCAGCTTCATGGGGCTCCCACTGCCCATGCACCCAGGCCGAACGGAGCTGGCACACGTGAGCCATGCAGGCCACCTTGGGTGCAGGAGGCCACAGGGAGCATGCAGAGCAGAGCAGGAAAGAGACAGAGAGGCAACTCAAAGCAGCTGGTCTGTGCAAGTGGCTCTACTCAGCTGGCACGTGCAACACAGCCATGCCTCCGAGTATCATTCCTCCAACCTGGCCACAGAGAAGCAGATGCCTGGCCCAGGAGCCTGCCCCAGCACTGATTTATTGGTACATGCACTTCTCCCACTATTAAACATTTTAAGCACCACCCTTGGCTGCAGCAAATGTGTAAACAAAGCATCACAGGAACCTAGAAAAAGAGGGTTTGAGGAACCCTTCCTGGAGGAAGTGACAGCTGAGCTGGGCATTGCAAGATGAATAAGAGTTTGATGAACAGAGGCAGCAGCAAGAGGGATGCTAGAGAGGCCTAAAAATGCCCAAGAGGATTCAACAACTATATGTGCCCTGCTGCCACCCAAGGGGAGAGGGCAACAGAGTGGCAGGGAGTGTGGGGAGGGGAAGGGGGACATTGGAAGTCTGAGCTGGCACGAGACAACTCGTGCAGGAAAGACAGAGCTTTCTCCTGCAGTGGAACAGAACCCCCCGAAGGGAGAGATTAGAGCAAAAAGGGCTGAACCAGGCTCCCATGAGCTACCACCCTGCCCACTCCTCCTAGGGGCCTGGACCAGAAGCTCCCCAGATGCAACTGAGGAAGTCCTCAGGAAGGAATCCGTCTCCAAATCCTAAAGATATCTCCATTTGTCCTCCAAAGTCAGCCTGAAGGCACTTTATTAAGATAAATTGACGAAAATATTCCTGGCACAAAAACTACTTTAAAAAAAGAAACCTCTGGAGTTGACTTTGTTAAAAATAAAAATATCGACTAATGAATAGATAAGCAAAATGTGATCTCCCCCTACAATGGGACATCATTAGGCGGTAAAAGGAAAAGAAGGGTCCAAGCTACAATGTAGATCAGCCTTGAAAATAGGGCACCGCGTGGAGAAGACAGACGCAAAGGATGCATGGAACGACTCCATTTCTGTGAAATGTCCAGAGCAGATAAATCTACAGAGAGAGAAAATAGAAGGTGGGACTTCTAGGGGCTGGAAGGAGAAGGGACATGGGGCGTGGATGCTAAGGGGTCAGGGATTTCCTTTGGAGGTATTGAAAATCTGGGGGATTAGGTCACAGTAATGGTTGCACAACTTTGTGAATATACTAAAAACCAGTGAAACAGACTTTTAAAGGGCGAACTGCATGGTATGCGAGTTTTATCTCAGCCTAATAAATACCTTGTTCCCTTTCTAATCTTTTTAAGCACCATCCTATAGCTTGTCTGTCCAGAGCGTGTAACAGATAACAACCAGTGAGCTAAGCACGTGGCAATAGTCACCAAAGAAAAAGGAAAAGAATTTCCAAAGAATTATTAACTTGCTTTCTCAATGCTTTTTCTCCCAAGGAACAAAGGAGATATATAACCCATTTGCCAAGAGCGAGACTCATTTGGCAAATTGTGGTCTGCGTTGACTATTCCTTAAAATGAAACTACCTCGCAGCTAAGAGCAAAAGCGGCAAAACCAGGAGAGGATGTCAGATGCCTGGGTGTCCGAGGAGGACCCAGCAGTGGGGAGAGTAACCACTCAGGACAGTGCCACCCGGGCCTTGTGCCAGCAGACACACGTCCCTGGAGAGAACCTGTGGTCAGGAGCAGCAGAATGACCCGTGGGGTTTGGGGTTCAGTCCCTAGCCCTGCCCTGTCCCCTGATGTGCAGGCCCATGGCAAGAAGCCTCGTGGTGAGGCCGGCGGCTGGCCCACGGCTGAGAGTGAGATTAGGTATGAGCAGGCGCCCAGGGCCCCGGTGCCGTTACAGCCTCAGCAGCGAGCTGGACACTGAGGGACACCTCTCAGTGCCTCAAAGAAGACAAGTCTCCCCAGGGTCCTGCCCAGGAGCTCAGTCCTCCCACTACGTCCTGCTGCCCACCTGCCCCTCCCTGCCCTCCTCATCCCCCTTTTCCAAGAACTGCACTCAGGGGCCCAGAGGGTGTGTTGAATAAAGGAATTGGAATGAGTCACTTTTTGTTTGTTTGTTTCAACATTCTTATATACACCAAGGAATGCAACCTGTGAAGAGCCGAGACCTCCCAAGCCCAGTTAGGACAGACAGCCCTCTCTTCTGTCCTCTGGGGCACTCCCGACGCCACCCTACATGGCACCCACCCCTCTCTGGCTTGTGTAATGGGCAATTTCGGGAGGGTCCCTCTCTGCCCAAGAGTGTGCCTGGAATAAAGCCAGTGCTCAGCCCTTGGCTGCTGGATGACGAGGATGGTGAACTCCTCACTTTCCTGAACTTGCTTTGGGAGCCTTGCAAACTTACACACCAGATGGGACCTGCCTGCTGTCCATGGCTCCGAACGGAGGTCTATTTGCCAACACTGAGAGCTGTCAAACCGGCCTCCCGTGGGGGAGGCAGCAGGACCCCAGGCTCCTCTCTGGGCCCTGGCAGTGCCCTGTTGTGGGAACACATGTGCTCTAATTTCAATTTAACTGGTTCCCTCTTGGGGTTCAGTTCCCTTAGCATCCCCCGCACGGCCCTCTGCATTGTCAAAAGAGGTTTATAACCACCGCCCTTGTGTCATGAAAACCAAGGCTATACCTGTTCGCCTCTGCAGAGAGGAGCACAGATGTGTGACATTGTGCTAAGGGCTGCTGTTCTCCCTGTGCATAGAGAAAGGTGCCCCCCCACCTCGAGGTGGACTTGGACTCGCGCCCCATGCAATTATCTGTCTGCACATCCTCAGGGCCATTTAAACGATGTTTTTATTTAAAGCAGGATGCATCCAGCCAGTTTTTGATTATCCATGGTAATGGAGGTCAAGGATCAGCTGAATAATTGAAACGGAAACTTTATTCCCACTGAGAGTCTCTCCCCTCTCCCCCTCCTTCCTTCCTTCCGCAGCTTTCAAACAAGGAGAGGGGCGCAGAGGGGGTGTCCGTCCCGGCCCGCTCAGGACTTTGTCGCTAACTTTCTTGATGGGAAGCAAGCCCTGGCCTTCCCGTGGGTCTGAGTGGCCCTCCGAACTCTCATCACCAGCTACATGCTGTGTTTATGTAACACATTTCTTCAAGTTGACTTGCCGTTGTCAGTTAATTTGTCCCAAGTTGTAATAGTCATTGCTGTGATAGTATTGGGGGGCAATCGCCATTAAAATAATTTCACCAGTATTGCACTTTTAAAAAAAAAAAGATATATGAAAAGGAACCACCAACCCTGGCTAGGGTCTGGGACAGAACAGGGTACCTACTCGGAAAGACTGGGCAGCTGGACACAAAGCCCAGGGCTTAGCTCAGGGAACTGTGCCCATGTGCAAGTTGTGACAAACACCCCCTGAGCACCAGGGTGCTGGGTGAAGGGATGGGGGGATTCCTGTGCTAACTCCACAACTTTTCTGTAAATTAAAAATGATTCCAAAATTATAAAAGTTTGTTTAAAAAAAAAAAAAAAGTCCTTCCTAAAGCTAAAGAAAGAAGGTAAAAAGTTAAAAAGAACCCAAACCAAATCCAAGTGCCCTTGAAGGTTTACATACCAGCCTTTCGGAAATGTCACCAGATTACACATCTGAATTTTCGGATATATTGAGCAACAGGGTTGGACTAGGCTAGGGCTGGTTTCTCTGACCTGAACCTGGGAAGGCCGAGTGAGGAAGAGGAAGAAAGATGATCCACATACTGTCCCACCTACTGTCTGTGGGCACCGCGTGGGAAGAGCTTTCCCGAGGCAACGCCCTTCTGACCCACGAGGTAGTTTCCCCCAGCCAGTCTGTCCCTCAGCTCCTCTGACCTGTTGTGATCTCTGTGTCCCTGCACAGCAAAGGCTGCTGGGGAAACAAATGCCCCTGACCCTCTCTTGAACAGCTTCCCTTCCCACTCACAGCGGGCCGAGACTGCAGCGCTCTGGGGCACCGAGCCGCCAGGCGCCCGTCTCACCCAGTGCCGCTGGGCTAATTGCCTTCTGCAGTTTCTTCCCCCAGGCCGCTGCCTCGGGCTGCGCTCACAGCGTCTCCCACAGTGGAAGAGCCTGAAGGACAGAAGAAAAGCCCGGGGAAAGCTGGGCATGTTGTACTCCCATTTAGGAAGACAGGATATGGCTCCCGAGCACTTGGTGATCAGACATTTAATCAGAGTGTAAAAATGAAATCCTTTCAGCACCTAAAGTGATTTTGTTGGCGACACCCAACTGTTTTTGTAGATTAATTCTTCTAGACCAGAAAGAAAAAGCCTTATATTTCAGCCATAAAAAGAAAAGCTAGTGGCTCAGCGCCTGTGGCTCAACGGGCTAAGGCGCCAGCCACGTACACCTGAGCTGGCAGGTTCGAATCCAGCCTGGACCCGCCAAAAACAACAATGACGGCTGCAACCAAACAACAACAAAAAAAAATGGCTGGGCATTGTGGCGGGCGCCTGTAGTCCCAGCTACTTGGGAGGCAGAGGCAAGAGACTCGCTTGAGCCCAGGAATTGGAGGTTGCTTTGAGCTGTGATGCCACAGCACTCTATCCAGGGTGACAGCTTGAGGCTGTTTCTCAAAAAAAAAAAAAAGAAAGAAAGAAAAGCTAGTTCCCCCTTCCCTTGCCCCCAAAAGTTTCTTATGTAAGGAGTTGGTTTTCTGGTCCAGATGAGGAACCCGGTGGCACCAAGAGGGCCTTGCCACACCCATCACTTGGGGGGCTGGCTAATCAAGGTCCATTGGATGTATTTACAAAAACAATATGTTAAAATATTTCAATAAACAGATTAAAACACAGATTTGTATATTAGCTTCTGCCAGGTGCTTTTCCAAGCCAAGTATACTTTTGTCCTTATGAAACCAATGATGACTGTTCCTCAAATCCAAGTCCTGGCCTGAGAGACCCTGGCCCTTCCCAGAGACTTGGTATTCTCTTCCTCCTGGTGGCCTCTGATCTCTCATTCTGGCTTTATTTCCCACTGCCTATCCTCTGGGTATGTTCTTACTGCAAGTTCCCTCAAATCCTTTTTGGAAGGAGGCAGAGCTCAAATTATAAGACGCTCACTTTGCCTCCAAGGCCAGCGTTCAGAATCTCATCCATGCCCAAAGGAAAGAGGGAGCATGACCTCAATTGACTCTTCCTTGAGCACCAGCATCGCTGTCTCCAGCTTTCAGTAGGACTTGTTTTTATTTTGTTTTTAAATTTCTTTTCTTAAAAACAAAAAAATTGAGATATTTACTCAGCCTAAAGAAAAAATCCCTGCCCTTGCAACAACACGGACAGACCTTGAGGATGTCACACAAAGTAAGCCCAGCACAGAAAAACCAGTGGGGCCTGATTTCACTCACATATGGGGCCTAACACAGTCAAACTTCTAGAAACAGAGAGTAGACAGGCGATCACCAGGGGCTGAGAGGAGGTGAGGTCTCAGTCACGCGGGTTGAATCAACTCTGAAGGTCCCGAGTAACGTCCGTGGCTGACAGCACACAATTTAAAATTGTCTAAGAGAGTAGACCAGATGCTAAACACTAACAGCACTAATAATGATAATACTAAAGGCGGCAGGAAGACGCTGGGAGGCTGTGCAAATGTCAACAGCAAGGAGGGTGGCGATGTCTTCACAGGTGCACAGTTACCACAAATCACAGCATCATACATACACTACTCATGGGACTTGCTCCTAAGTGCGAGGAATGCCAGTCGAGCGCCAGAAAGAGCACACATCTCACCCACTTCACACCTTGCAAGGCTGGGGTTAGACACGTGTCTTAAGGCCGGACTCTGAAGATGAGTCTTTCCAGTGGAGCAAAAGGGTCACCAGCCGTTGCTTCCCATTCCCGAGGGGTGGGAGACCCCTAGAATGTGGATTATCTGACCCAGCAGTAAGAGGTCAGATTGCAGTGCAATGCAGTGCCCTCCCTCCCCACTGCACTCAGAGTAGAGGTTGCTTCTCACCACGCCGCTCTCCCCACAGAGCTGGGCCTCTAAGGCACCATCCCCCATAAGATTCAGCACCTGAGCTAAAAACCATTTATCACTCTCTCATCTTAAAGGTCACTGAGTGAGAAAAGTTGACCAGCCAACGAACAAGAAGGGAACAGCCCCACCTCTCACCGGACCCCATGTCATCACTCAAAATACCAAATCCAGCTGCCCCTGCCCCCTCAGGGTGGTCTGTGAGTGAAGGTGCACAGGAAAAAACGTTAATGTACCTGCTGCCCATCCTGGCCTGCTTCCCTTGCTGCCAAAAAGGGCTTTGTCCAAGTTCTTCCTTCTCTTCCTCCTACCTCTGAAAGGGTTTTGTCTTTACTAGACTGTTCTATAGTCTTTTGTGTGCTGCGCAATCAGGAAAATTGGGGAGAAAACAATGACAGAAGCCAAATAGGCACATTCTAATGAAAAAAAAAAAGCAATGAAAGAAGAAGACATTATCCCTCCCAGGTGTCTGGAAAATTGCTTTCAATAATTACTCACTCATCCAACAACTATGTATTGAGTACCGACCACGTTCCAAGCTTTGTTCAAGGACACGGGACCAGGAAAGAATAAGACAGATAAAGTCCTTGTCCTCACAGGGCTGACATTCAGAGACAGTCACAATAAGAAAACACACAAATGGGTGCGTAGCTTTAGGTAGAGATGAGGACTGTGAAGGGGAACCAAGTGGAATGGTGTGAGTAAAAAGGAAGAGGGGGCGGGCATCCCTGAGAGACCTGAAGGATGAGAAGGCTGAACCCCAGGGCAACCGGAGGACGAGGGGGTTGCAGTGGGCGCACAGGTCCTGCGGTGAACACGTCTTCGGCACATTACAAAAGCCAGCAGAAGGCCCAGGCACCTTCAGAGTAGAGCAAAGAGGGAAAGGTTCGGGGAGAAGCCAGAGGCCGTGCAGTGGACGCAGAACACAGAGCTTCATAGACCACGGGAGGAATTTTATTGTAGCAGCACTGGGCTCGGCACAGAGGTGAGGGAAACAAGTAAGAAAGACAGCAGGGCTGGAGCAGAGGGAGGAACTTTCACAGAGCTTGAAGGAGAGGGACATTAGAATTGCTGTGGTTTGAGAAAAAAGCAAGATGGAAAAAGCAAGAAGCAATGATCGAGTGTGGACGTGGACGTGGAGCACGTGTCTGCTTTACTGCTCAGGAACCTGAGCTACCTAATGGCTTTTCATCTGCGGCTCTGAGGCCAGATGCCATGAATTCAGGGCCCCCCAGGTCGGGTGGGCCTTCGGTGGCGTTTACCAGCATGTGTGGATGTGCACAGGTGCCCCCTTGGAGCGGGGTTAGTCTCTGGCTGTGCATGTTTCCTATCCCTAAATATGAAGTATGAGCTGAGCCGCCGGGCAGCAGGAGTCTCCCCACACCTGTGAGGTCCTCTAGCACCACGCACGCCCTGCCCCACTTGAGGTCTTAGGACAGCGTGTTGCAAGCCCCTGTGTGAAAGTCTTTCTCACCAGACCACGCACTCCTTGAAGATGTAGACCAAAAAAATTCCTTCTCAGCTGAGCCCCAAGCAGGTACTTGGTGAGCAACTGTCTAATGCAAGCTCTCAACTGGGTCGGGAGAGCAATTGGTGGATTTTTCAGAGACTTTCCTACCATAGGAAACAGCAGAGTAGTAATTCACCCTCTGAGACCATGCTGGCCAAAGCCTCCTCCCAACCTGTCCTTGACCTCCCAGAGTTCAGTTCTATGCCCCTCCCATTGTCTTTTATACAGTGGCACATGTCTCTCCAGCCTAGCAGTTGGGTCTCGGCAGTAGAGCCGGGGCAGAGCCCAGCAGTTAAGCACCTCACCAGTGTGCCCTTGGCACTCTCTGCCCCACCAAGCAGCTCCCAGCACCGGCCAAGCCTTCTGCCCTTCAGGGCAGTCTATCCCTGCCCCTGGCCCAGTGAGGAGGGTCAAACAGGAGCCAGGCCCTGGCCTTCGTAAGAGTCAGGCAGTGAGTCTCAAGCACACTTAATATCTTGTTGACTACTTCCTGTTCTCTTTGGGTCCAGTTGTACGGGATTTGACTCAGAGTCCATGTTTTCCGAAGCAAGAGTGATGGGAAGACCAAGTGGGTGCTGAGCTCAGGAAGAGGGTCTGTAGAAGATGCTGTTCAGGGACTTAACTAGTGAACCACTGAGTGTGTTGGGCTGAGGATGGCATAGCCAAGTGGGACGAGGGCAAATTGAACAGATCACAACTGTCCAAAGTCCTGCTACTGGCCTTCACCCTTGCCCCATGCAAAACCCTTCTCACCAGCACCAGAGGGATGTCTTCCAAACACGAAATCCTGCACACACATTCCATTCTAGCCAATACCCTTAATGGACCTCACTGCTCTTGGGATAAAGCAATGTCCTTTGGCCTACAGGGTTCCATGGCGCTGGCCTCTGCACAAACCTCCTTCTCGGGCCCCATCTCTCCTTGCCCGCAGCCCAACCCACATTGGCCTTTTGGCTCCTTGAACTCCAACCCATGCCAGTGTCCCCAGGAGCCACACTCGTGGCCTGAAATGCACTTTCCGTTCTTCATTGCCTCCTGCCAAGGCTGCAGTCCCCATCCTCAGGGAGTCTTCTCAGAGGCTGCTCCCTGACCAGGCCAGATGCCCTATGTCACCACAATCCCAGGAAATAATTAGATGGATCATTACTAGCTGAACAATGCAACCCCTCTAGGGCAGTGAATTCCTACCTCGCTCACCAGCTGGTAGCCCAGGGCCAGGCATGCGTGGACAGAGAAATCGAGAGACAGAGCGGCGGACCCTCCAATCAGATCCAATGGCCCATGGATTTCCCCCCCAACAATTTGTATGCTATTTCCCCATCAAGGAATTTCCTTCCTCCCCCGATCCACATACCCAAAGTCAACCTGGCCATCAATCGCTGTGTTCTCAAAGGCGCCGAGACCCCCCCTCCCCAGTTAGAAGTGATTGCCCCGACTATGAACCTCAGCAGCACAGTCCCTGGGACGCTTCTGGTTAATCTTTATCTACTTCAAATCATGGTGGAGTTAGCTTGGCTCCCTGGACTCTGTGGTCTTCAAAGGTGAGAACTCTCTGCTCACTGCTGGTCTTGCTAGCACTGAGTTGGCACACTGCAGTGACCAGCCACTATTAGGGCTAAGTGGGCAACATGCCAGGGGACCTCCATGCTGTGAGGGGAACACTGTCATTACGTACACCATTTTATGGATGAAGAAGGGATAGTGGCAGAGGTGAAGCAGCTTACCCCAGACCACTCCCAGCTGGGGATTGACAGAGCCAACATTTGGGCCTCAGTTATGTGGCTCCACGCCAGCATATTCAGCCATTAAACCAAGCCCCCACCACAGTGGACACCTTCCACTCACTGTCCGATAGAGGGGCCAGGGCAGCCCACTTCCCATCAGTCTCCCTGGCACTCAGCTCCTCCCTTGGAGAACATGCCCCAACACAAGGTATTCAGTTGGAACCAACATGGGAAGCCAACCAGCCCTACGAAATCTAAGATCACACAAATCCGAATAATCTTAGTTAAAACTACTACAAATCTCCATTAAAAACTTTTCAGAATAGTATTTCCTCTTTAGAAAGTCTATGCCAGTCCCCTGGGAGTAATGCCATCTTTTATTTGCCTGGCAGTGAGTGACCTGCCTGGCCGAACTGCAGGGCACAGGAGTTGGTTACAGCTGAGGTTGAATCGTGGCTTGTGCCTCACTGGTTGTGGGCAAGTTGCCTCACCCAGGTGAGCTTCTGTGTATTCATCTGTTGAGTCAGAGTGATAAGAACCCCAGGCACTGGAGGAATTTAGTGCAAGAAGCTCACCAAAGGGCCCGTGCACCCCAAACACCCAGCAAATGCTAGCAGGAGTGTGACTGAGGTTAGAATCATTCTCCTAAAAGGTCTGTGATCCGGGGGCTTCTCAGCGAAGGACGTGCAGGGACAGGGCTGCTTTCTTCTCTCCAGAGAGGGATGTCAGAGCCTCAGGAGAGGTTATCCCAGGAGACAGGAGCCATGTGTCTTGCTGGGAATACACAGATCACAGTGGCAGTTCACGCACACCTCAACACTCTCCACCAGCCTCACACCTCATCCACCTCCACACCAGCCCCCTTGCAGCCTCATTCACACAGAGAGAACACGTGTGTGCACACACCCCAGCCCACACGCCCTGGGAACGTGGGCCTCTCCAGGGCCCCGCAGATACCCACCTGCTCCCCCTGTCCTTGCTGGACACCCATGGATGGCTGGAGGCTGAGCTCATGGGCCTCTCACCCAGGCAGGTGAGCCTGCCAGGCGGGCCAAATGTATTTGCATATAATTTGCATACGCTGCCACCTTCCCATCTCGGCACCCAGCACTCTCCAGCTAACCTGTCATTACCGCGCCTCTGAAGCTGGCTGCTTACCCGCCCACTGCCAGCGAGTACTACACAGAGAGACAGGCCAGGAGCTGGCTGAGCGCTTGGGTGAGTCATGCCAGCCTCCCTGGGCCTCAGTTTCTCCCCGGACAATCAAGAACGATGTGTTTCCCTGGGGCAGACTGGGGAGTGGGCCTTGCACTTGGGACTCTGGTGCATGCCAGAGCCACGTGCCCCAAAGCATAGTGGGCTGCCTATCCTTATCAGGGTGTCAGGGATCAAGTCTGGCTGGAGAAGTTTGTAGCAATGCTCTTCCCAGAGGGGATTTCTGCATCTCAGACAGCATGTAGCCCCCCGGACTTCGGCGACTAGTCCTAGCAAATTTCTAAAATTACAGGATGTCTAGTTATACTTGGATTTCAAAAAAGCAATGAATAATATTTAGCATAAGTATGTCCTGTGCAATCTTTGGGACGTGCTTATACTAAAAAAAGAATTCATTGTTTACCTGAAATTCAAATTTTAACTGGGCGTCCTGCTGTAATTTATCTGACAGACCTACCTGTGACCTGAGGCCCATTGGCTTCTATTATTACCCCTAATATCCTGTTTTCTCACAGTTTTTACCTAAACTCAGAGGAATATGGCCTCTACTTCCTAAATGTGCAGCTTCCCAGTCTTGGACAGGGAGGGCAGAGGTTATGCGTGAGATAAATTGAGAATCGCCAAGGGGAGGTGGGGGGAGAACATGTGTTTCCTAATTTAGTTAAAAATCTGAAATCTGTTCCTCTTTGGTTTCTGTGAGGAGCCCAGCGGTTATCATTTCGAACGTGAGGCCACGTTTCCTGTGGCAAAGGGTTTATGTGTTTTCATCAACAGAGCCCGTTTCTAGGGCTTGTCTCAGGATGTGAGGCCTGCGGGTGGTCACCAGCACAAGGGCCGGGTGGGGGGGCCTAATGGAGGGCCAGCCTGGGCTCCAGAGCTGGGCCGAGGGGATAGCCCAGGGGGGCCCTTATAGGCCTCTGCCGTGAGGGACAAAAGCCCTTCCTCTGCCCCACTGCTCAGCCACCTCTGCGGCACACCAGTCAGCTAGAACCCTCTGCAGGGCACAGTGGTGGTACCTGGGCCTTGCCAGGTCCCTTACTTGTGGAGGGGGTCGTAGGGGAGGAACAGGGCTTAGGCACCAGAGTTCAAGTCGCAGCTCCACCATTTACTTAGGGACACAAGCAAAGGTACAAGTCTCAGGCAGGGAGGGCACATGGGGTGATGCTGGAAGGGGGCTCTGCGGTCCCTCCCTCTGACCGAATGAGCCCAGGCTCATGGGCTTCCAGAATGGACCAGCATCCACAATTTTCCTTCAGGATTTTTTCTGGGAGAAATGTTATTTTATAGTAAGATTAATGGGTGCATTAGGGAGTATAATACAAAATTCTTGTCCTTTTACGATAAGATGCAAAAAGTAAAATAAGTTATGGGAGGCTATTTCCCCCTTTGTAAATGGTAGTGCCAGAGCACCAAATCCACAAGGCCTTTGCAAAGATGAAATCCAAAAACTCGAGTAAAACCCTTCCACGGTGTGACACCAAGCCAACGTCAGACCTGCCTTAACCGGAACCACTGAGACCAGGCCCAGGGATTAAGATCCCTTCACCTAGTCTGGCTTCTTAGACAGACATAAAGAGGAAGCTGGTGGGTTTTCAGTTGATTTTCTAATGGCATCCTCTGGTCAGGTTTGAGACAGAAGACAGGTCTGGAAGCCACTTGCCTTGCCCAACCTGTCACCAAGATGGCCACCTATCCCGTACATCTGTGCCCACAGATACAGCCCTCTGGAAGGAGCCAGAGACCATCATTACCAATGGAGGCACCTGCTAGCTCTACCCCTTGTGGCCTCTGGCCAGGGCTGAACACAAGCACGCCCAGCCCAGAGCATTCCACCCACGCCTGCTCTCCCAGGGTGAACACGCAAGGATGGCATAAGCAATATCCAAGGTGCAGGGGTGAGACGGGAGGGTAGGACTCGCCGCAGATATGCAAGTCTGAGATGGGTGGGCACGGGCACGGGCCCCTGACTCATCTGTCTAGTAGGAGAATGCACATGAGCTCCAAGGTCAGCACGCTCCGGGCACACACCCTCCGTTCTGACCCTTCTCGAGAGTTTCACACACGCAGTGGTAATGCTTCTCGACAACCTGAAAACAGGCTTTGCCAATATTCTCCAGAGCTCATCTGTATCCTTTGTATTTCTCCCCTCAACGCACAGTCCAGTCAAATGCCACAAGAGCTCATGGAAACCCTCACAACCTCTTCTGAGAGACTGCCTGTGTCCCTGCCTCAAATGGCCAAACACACATGACTTAGGAACTAAATGAAGGCCATGTGTCGGCCTGGACGCACAGCACCCACGCGATTCCTGGCTGTGGCTGAGTCTGACTCTTGGATCGTAGAATATTCTGAATAATTTAAGAGAGCCCAAGGGATGGCTCTTCTAACTAGGGGCCACAATGCATTCCCACTTTCTCATTGGCTTAAAAATTGTTGCAAACATACAAGAACAGCTGCCCTGACGTGCAAGCACCACTGGCCTTTGGGTCTTCCTTGCCTGTTATCCTCTGTTGTCACTGCCGAAATCAAGGCACCGTGCTTATGATGACGCCTGCATTTAACTCGGTGATCAGAGTTATAGCCTCACCTCTGAAACACGAGCAGGCTTTTTTCGAGGTGATTAGCCTTACACACAGTTTCAACCAATATCCAATCAACCCCAATCACATAATTAGTTCCTGAAAACATATTACACTTTGTCTAAACTATATTGGAAGATTTTCTCTGGTTATGAAACGTACTTTGTCAAAATCAGTATTGTGTGGAGATTAGGGGGCCTTGTTCTTCTTTCTTGTAGTGGGAGATCTGCCCCCAGAGCTTTTTTTTTTTCTTAATTCCAAGCCACAATCCAACATCTTTTTCCCCCCAATTTCAGCTTGTGCAGCCTTTCCTCTTTGAAAAACAAATCATAACAATTGCAATTCTCCCTTGGCCAGTGGCCAGACATCCCAAGACTGCGGCCAGGAGATTAACGGATACACCCGGAGAGGACAAGGTCAGGGACCAGAACATTCTGGACACATGTTTGTGTTGGAGACCAGACCCCAAAGGACTGGGAAATGCCCAAGCATGAGGGTCAGCACCACCAGTTTGAGTGACATGCTAGGGCCCTTCAGAACCTGTGCGTGAGACATGCCTGTGACATTAATTAATGCCAAGCAAAATGCAACAGCAGATCTTGGAAACTAAAAATAGAGCTTTGCCAACTGATTCATCCCCTGACTACACAGAATTTGGAGCTGTTTAATCTGCTTCTCTTCTACATGTACGTTACATTATGGCCTTTTTTCTTTCTCTCCGTCTTTGTCGCTCGTCCTTTATTTCTCTCCTTCTCATTGAAAGGTTTAAACCTTCCCGAAGTGATGTCCCCACTCGCTACCCTCCGTCCCACCGGCACGCTCGCTCAGCGGGAAGACCCCTTCTCTTCCTGGCTCCCGTGTTCGTGAACCGCGTAACATGGACTGAACACTCTCCACGCCCGTGTCTCTGCCTGTTGCATCACACAGAGTTCTATGGCTGCGTTTCTGAATACAGTCCCTTCTATTTTAAACTTTGTTGATTTCTACTAGGAAGGAAGCCTATTTCATACAGATTAGCTGGACAGCTGGGTCTGATTGCTTCTGATTACCGGGCTCAAGGCCACTAGGGAAGCAGGTTTCCCAAAGCCCCTTGGACGGAGAGCCATTCCATGTGGCCCCCAAAGCATGGGTCACTGCTCACTCTAGGCAGGAAAGGCAGTTGCAGCCTTAGTGGGAAATCAACAGGTCAAGCCAAAGGCAGGATCACACCTTCATTCCACATCTCAGGGTAGGAGGCTGTGCTGAAAGTGGGGGAGGGGATTAGGAGCCCCTTGGTTCAAAAGATCTCGCCGTGGGGCTTGTGTCACGGACAACTGCGTGTGCTTGGGAGGGAGCATCCATCATGCTTGCCTGGCAGAATCACTCGGGAGGCAGCAGAGCAGGCTCAATGATTAAGATCCCTTCATCTGGCCTTGCCTCCCAGACCTCCAGGTGCATAAAGAAATCCCAAAGTCCTCTCTCACCTTTCAGTGGCCAGTCCACAGGCAGATGGGGGCTGCCGCTGATCCCGAAAGCCGGTGGCTCCGTTGAGGCAGGAGCATTCTCCCTGCTCGTCCCATCTCTGCCTCTGCTTCTCTTTATGCTTCTCTAGAGAAAACCGAGTGCTGGAAATTTAAAAAAAGAAAAATTGTGTGTGTGGAGGGTGGTGGGTGTCGGGGTGTCGGGGTGCCGGGGCAGTGGGGGGCAGGGGGACACGGGGGCAGGTGTGCAGCCTGTCCTGGTGTGGGTTCAGGTTTAATGGCCGACGCTGGGGATATGGTTTGCCTGCTGAAGCTCGGTGCCACGGCAGCTCTGTGTGTGGGCGGCAGCAGCTACACGGCTGGGTTTCAAACCATTACACTGAACATTTGCAAACAGATAAAAAAAAAACAAAACCATCCGGTACAAATGGAAACTTCTGTTTTCCTCTCTCTTTCTGCACCCTTTCCCCCTTTATCTCTCCTCTCAAGTTGGGGAGGAGGAGGGGAAGGGTAGGCTTTCCTCTCCCTGGGCTCCCCTAGCCCCGTCTTTTCCAGCCATACCGCCCCCTTGGCCACCGATGCGGACGTGGAGGTTGGGTCATCAATACTCGCCCCCACAGCTTTGGGAATGTCCAGTCCCATGAGAAGGATTTTCTCTCCTCCAGGGTTTTGCTCACAATCCAGACACCAAGAGTCACTAAGCCAAAAGAAGTCTTGGCTTCCATATCTGATAATCTCCTCCTTCTTTGTTTTGAAGTTATCTTAGAACTGTCCAGCCTGAAATGGGGTGAAGTGACCTTTTTCATCTCTTGGTGAGACTTCCAAAACAAATCCTTTGAATAGTGAAATGAGATAGTCCATGCAAAGAAAAGGGGTCCCGTGATCCCATTACTTTGGGAAATGTCATATCCTGTATGGCTCTGGTGTAATCATAGAGCACATTAGCATGTAAAGGCTCTGAGAAGTCCTGCAATAAAGAATCTTGCTTTGCATTGTTTAATCCAACATTTCCAAAAAGCATGAGACCTTAGATCAAAGGATCCTTTTCTTCTTAGTAACAACAACACACACACACCATCCCCCAACCCCTACTCTAATAGTAACATGATTCAAATCAATTTTTTTTAGGCAAAGAACAAGAGAGGACAAGAAAAGACAAAGTTCACCATCTCAGGACACTCTCAGCTTGGCATTAACACTGGGGCCACAAATAGTTATCAAGGAACTTGAGACCATGGTTCTGGTCCACAAACTGACCATGAACAGAACCAAATGTGGACAATTTCTCAGAAGTCTATGTTGTCAGTCTTTTCTAACAGCCAGTAGGTCTCCTCAATTCTCCAGCCCAGGCCTCAGGGCAGCCTGTGACCGGGGAACAGAACAAGCTCCCAGACTGGCCAGGTCCCCCGGCCCACAGACCCCCAGACATTCCACTGTGCACTATAAAAATCCAAGGGAATGTCAGAGCCTGTCCTCTAGGACATGAAACTCAGGAGGGATGGGGACAGAAGTGTGAGACACACAAGCTCCAAGAGATAAACTTTCTGAGTGAAGGCATTTATGTTGTGACTGTCACAGAGGAGAGGCAGAGAAGAAAGGATGATGTCAGGGGTGGACTAGGGCAGCCGTGCAAGGAGGGAAGAGGCTGCTCAAGCCCAGCCCTTCCCAGAGCCCTGATCTCTTCATCTGCACTCAACCAATGCTGATCCCCCCCCCACCCTAGGGACATTTCAATGTTTGGGGACAGTTTGGGTTGTCACAGATAGGAGAAGGTTCTAGACACCAAGTGAGTAGAGGCCCAGGGTGTTGCTGGACACCCCACACTGCACAGACCAGGCCCCACCACAGAGAACCAGTGGCCTTATATGTGCAGAGTGCAAAGTGGAAGGACCCTGGCTTGCATGGGCCCCATTATCTCCCTCAGTGTCGCTCAAGTGAGACCGCTCAGTGGGAATTCTGGGCACACCACAAGGTGACCATTTCACACTGTACTGGGGGAGAAAAATGCCTTCCAGATCATTGAAATGGCATTTAATTTCTCACTGGGTGGCGAGATGGAAACAGATGGAAAGTAGAGGAAAAACTCTCTGCTTCAGACCAAAAAGAGAGAAAGCCGGCCCACCTCATAAACACTCCAAATTACATGGTTAAAAAAAAAGAAAGAAAGAAAAAAAAATGCCGCCTCTTGCTTAAGTACATCAGACAACTTGAACTCTGTGTGAACAGAGTGAAATGGGTATAGAAAAGCCTTAAAAAGCTTGCAAGCACTTCGGCAGATAATCACACGTAATTAAAGCATTTTATAGAATCCATTACAGAGGCTTTAAACAAAGCTGAAAATTATTTGTTGACCCGCACTCTGAAGGAGGCTAACGGTTGGGCTGACAACACTAATGCGTCCGGCCTGGTTGGGGATTTTCTTTTAAAGTCATCTGCCGCCCCACTCGCAATATAATCCCCAGCACTGGGTGCAATATTGGAGGACAAGAAAGAGAGAACATGAAGTCAAAGTTCAGACCCACATTCCGCTGACTGCCTGGAATTTTCTTCTTACAGAAGAAAATCTGGTCATGCTTCGCTCTGGGCCCCACACCCGCCTCAGGACCCCCATGGTCCCACTCAGAATCCAGGCCCAGGAAATGGTTTTGCCCTTGACAGTGGAAATGCACCATGGAGAGCCAGGGAGGGCCAGGTCTTCTCCGGCTGCAGCAAGAGCAAAGCTCAGCCCAGAAGGGAAAGGAGAGAGGCCATGTGTGGGGACACGAGTTCACAGATCAATGTCCTCTCCAGGACACTTTCAGAAGGGATGACCAGCCATGGTTCTAACGTAGACTCTGAAGGGGGCTCACGCTCACCGGTTCCATCAGCCTCCCCTAAGCATCAGCAGAAACAGCAAGGCCAGCCTTCTGGACTGGATGCTCAGAAGGCATCCTTGCTCCGAGGTATATGAGTGCCATCTACGCTGGTGTTTGCTAAGCCCCGAGAACAAAACGGCAAAGAAAAATACAAAAGCACAGTCCCTGCCTTCATGAAGTTCATAATCAGCTGGTATAAAAGGACAAAAATCAAAGAACAATGAAAAAAAAAATAAGTCCAAATCATTCAATGGCTGAGAAGTTGAACCTGTATGCTTTACTAAATGCTATCTGAAGAAAGAAAACATAAGTGAAAAACTTACAGTACAAAACCACAATGAAGATATGACAGTACTATCTACAGTCTAGCTGGAGGGTGTCATTCCTCAACACTCAAAATTGAAGCCACTCATCTTTGTTCAAGGAGGTTAGAAAGGGCCCAGTGTTAGCAATCTACTGTTCTCAGCTGAGATCCTTGGAAAGGGGAAAGCTAGCCTCCTGCAACATGGCATTAATGCCAGCGTCTCAGTACCCTAGGGTCATCCTGTGCTCCACCACGGCTAGGGATCCCAAGCTTTGGGAACGCTACCTAAAATATGGGTGGGGGGTTGTTGAAGAGCAAGATGACACAAACCAGCTCAACCACAGACTTCAGGCCCTTCACAGGGGGGCAGAAGGCCGTTCAGGACCTAGGACAGCTCCAGAGCCCATTGTCCAGTTCCCCATCCTTCTGGGGGCCCTGCCAGGCCAGCGGAGATGTGGCTCCCACTCAAGTTTTCCCACCGTGAGGAATCAGTGTCCACTGCATCCCACACGGCTCACTTCCTACTCCCCCTGGTTCTGCTACCTCACGGCTGTCACCCCATTTCCACTGCTAGCTACCAACTCTCCACTTGTCACTCAGCTGTGCTGAGGGAGAATCTGTGCTTTACTGAATCCTTATGGGGTCTCTGAGGCAGACAGAAATTGCCCTCTGGGCCAATTCATCATCAGCAAGTTGTCCCATAGACAACTGCAGTGGGGCCAGACAGCCACAACTGCGCCTGCCCTGGACAAGGGACCCAAGCCACAAGAGTGCCCCCAGGGACACAGCCAGCAAGCCATGGCAGAATGGTCTTCCCAATATGGGGTGCTGGGAGATGATTATCTGGGCCAATCCAGTGGTTCATGAGATTATTTGACCTGGTTCACAGATGGGTTTTAAAAATTGTACTAGTTATGTTTTTATTTTAATGTGACTTCAACAGTACGGCTCTTGCTGACACACGTCAAACTCATGTGTTTCCCTTTTAAATAAAGTTGTAACCACCCATTTAAAGAAAGAACATTAATTTGATTTTAAAATGTACATGGAAAGGCAAAGGAAGTAGACTAGCTCAAGTAACTTTGAAAAAGAAGAATAAAATTGGAGGAATCACACTACCTAATTTTAAGACTTACTATCTGGCCACAACAATCCAGACAGCCCAGTATTGATGGAGAGAAATACCTGGATCAATAGACTAGAAGAAAGAACCCAGAAATAGACCTGCACAAATGTGCTTGACTGAGTTTGACAATGGGACAAAAGTAATTTAATGGAGGAAAGATAATCTTTTCAACAAATGATGCCGGAGTAATTGGACTCTTTAGACAAAAAGAAAGGAGAGGAAGGAAAAAACCTATTCTAAACTTCGCATCTTATACAAAAAGTAACTCAAAACAGATCATAGATTTAAATGTAAACTGTGAAACTGTAAAAGTTTTAGAGGAAAAAATGGGATAAAAGCTTGAGAGCTAAGGTCAAAGCAAAAAGATCTTAGAAATCACACCAAAAATGCCATCAGTAGAAGGAAAAAATAATAAATTAGAATCTACTATAATTGCAAACGTTTGCTCTGTAATAAACCCTGTTAAGAAAATGAAAAACAGGGCGGTGCCTGTGGCTCAAAGGAGTAGGGCGCTGGCCCCATATGTCAGAGGTGGCAGGTTCAAACTCAGTCCCGGCCAAAATCCTCAAAAAAAAAAAAAGAAAAGAAAGAAAGAAAATGAAAACAATCTTTAAATGGAAAGGAATATATATAAGCCACATATCTCACAAAGGGCTAATATCCAGAATAGATAAATAACTTTTCAAACACAATAGTAAAAACCAAAACAGGACACACAGACACAATGCAATTGGGAAATGAGCTCCAGATAGAAACAGATGTGACCCCAAAGAGCACAGACAGGAGGTGAAACGCTACATGAGAAGATATTCGACGTGATTAGCCATCAGGAAAACTCAAGTGAAAACCACGACAAGCTGTCACTACATGCCTATCAGAATAGCTAAAATTAAGACTGCCAAATGCTGGCAGAGGTATGGATAACCTGGGGCGCCCACACGTGACTGTGAATGTAACATGAGACAGTCACTCTAAAAAACAGTTTGGTGATTTCTTTTAAAATTATACATGTATTTACCAGACAACCCAACAAACGCATATCAATGTTTATGGGTGCTTTATTTGCAGTTGTCAAAACCTGGAAACCACCCAAATGTCCTTCAACAGGTAAGTGAACAAACAAACTGTGGTGTGTCCACACCGTGGAATATTATTCACCAGTTACAAAGAACAGGCTACTGATACATCCAAAAACTTGGTTGAATTCCCAGGACTTTACATGGAGTGGAAAAAATATCGTGCACTGTGCGATTCCATGCATAAAACATTCTCAGAATGAAAAAATTACAGAGATGGAGAAATGACTCGTGGTTGTCAGGGGCTGGGTGGAGGAGTTGAGTGGCTCCAGGGTCAGCAGTGTCACAGGCTGGCTGCTCGGTTATTGGCAGCGTTGGGGTTATATGCATGACCCAGTGACAGAATTGCAGAGAACCACATGCACACACGTGAACCTTTTGTATATGAATACCTGCAAAAACTGGGGAACTCTGAATCAGGTCTGGAGCATAGTTAATCGTATTTTACCAATTTTCTACTTTTAATGTTGTGCTATAATTACAGAAGATGATGTTACCATCAGGGGAATCTAGGTGAATGGTCCGTGGGACTTTTCAGTATTCTTTTCTCAACTTCCTGTGGGTCTACAGTTATCGAAAAAGAAAAGGTTTCCAAAAAAGAAAAATATTAAGTAAATAATAGTACAGCTGATTCATGAATACAGAAACAAAAAATGTGATGTGGTTCAGGCATGCCTAAGCTCTGGGGATATTATACTATCAGCCAGGGGCAAAATCTGGCAGCTGAGCCTCCAGAACCCAGTGGATTTGCAAGAAGCAAAACTCTATCTCTTCTCTAGACCAGATCGGGTCAAATCTAAAATCACAGTAGTCTGAGTCTAAATGAGCCAACTTTCTAAATGGCCAGAGGTCTTGTTTAAACTCAACTGAAATGGAATTGAATGACACAGCAGATGCCTTTGTGATAAGGGCGCCTCAGACAGAAATACCACATTTCGTCTGCTCTGACACACAACTGCAAGAAGCACCATTATTTTTTGTTCCACTATGAAAGAAAAATATGCTGCCAATTAAACCGTGACACAATGCTTTCTTATCACTTAGAATTTTTAATTTTACTTATTGAAAGAGTTCTGAGGCTTAATTAGACAGATTTTTATCACATATTACTATTGTGCATACATAAAAATGAAAATACAAGTGAAATAAATTGGTTGTTATCCCTCAAACTCTGTCGCCCTGAGTCCAACTCCTCTGAATCACTGTTCAGCACAGACTTGTCAACATCTAGGATTTTCCCCACACCCCATCATTCACAGGCAAAGCACCGATGATGCGGCATTTCTTACAAGAATCCGTAAAAGGATTAAAAGTCACGAGTGCAGAGCTCTGGAGAAGACTTTAAAATCAGACGTGGTTTTTCTGTTTTGGATCCCCCTTCAGCACCAAACACGTATGATTTGCCCACTTTCTGCGGCCTGTCCCTATAACCATCACATTCATGGGGGCTGAAGGGTGGCTTCGTTGTTCAATCCTGGATTCCCCTTCCCTGTACTGACATTGGCCAGTTGCATATAAGTTACGTGTGGTGGCTGCAGAGGGTAATTCAGGTCTGGACAATGGGCTCTCAAATATCCATATGTTTTCAGACAATTCACCTGTGTCCTGGCCTTAAGCACACTCCATGAGATCCAAGAGCCATCCTCATTCCAGAAAAACAAACATGTGAAAAATTGTTCATCTTGGAGATAATGAAAACGCAGTAAGTGGTCAAATAAAATAATGTCAGATGGCAAGATGTGCTAGACATCTGTACCAGAATGTTCATTGCAGCCCAATTCATAATTGCTAAGTCATGGAAGAAACTCAAGTGCCCATCAACCCATGAATGGATTAATAAATTGTGGTACATGTATGCCATGGAATATTATGCAGCCTTAAAGAAGGATGGAGACTTTACCTCTTTCATGTTTACATGGATGGAGCAGGAACATATTCTTCTTAGCAAAGTATCTCAAGAATGAAAGAAAAAGTATCCAATGTACTCAGCCCTATTATGAAGCTAATTTATAGCTTTCATATGAAGGCTAAAACCCAACTATAGCACAAGAATATGGGGAAAGGGGCAAGGGAGGGGAGGGGAGGGGAGAGGTTGGGGTGAAGGGAGGGTAATTGGTGCATCTTAGAACAGTACAGGTGAAACTTACTAAATGCAGAATACAAATGTCTTCATATAATAACTGAGAAAGTGCCAGGAAGGCTATGTTAATCAGTTTGATGGAAAAGTTAAGATTATATACGAAACCAGAACATTGTACCCCTCGATTGCACTGTTGTACACAGCTATGATTTAATAATAAAGACAATAAAAAAAAAAGAAAGAAAGAAAATAAACCAAGAATTACAATCAAGTGTGGCTCAGTGGAGATGGACAGAGAGCATCTTTCTGAGGAGAGGGGTTCTAGAACAGCCTGAAAAATATGAGAGCATCAGCCAGAAGAAAATCAAAGGGAAAACGTCCCTGCCTGTGTCTGTCAAGACCTGCTGGGGTGCACAACTCCCAAGCCTCAGTGGCTGAAAACAAGAAAGGTTTCTAATTTATGAGTCTTATCCCTAGCAGGTAGGCTGCAGTATCTTCCTTACTCCGACCCCAGAGTGATGGAGAAGACACGATCTGGAAAATCTCCACTCTCCATGGAAAAGGAAAAGAAAAGGGGCAGATTCCACAGGGTTCTGAAAGCTTCTCCCCAGAAATGGCAAGTGTCCCTTCCTTCTGCTTACATTGCCTTAGTCACTAGGGAGACTTAACTTTGAGGCGTGGGCGAGTGGGGTGCTGTCTGCAGTGTGCTTGTGAGAAGAGCCAGAGACATCTGGTGAACAGCAATGGCAGAGAGGGGACAAGTCCAGGAGAGGCCACAGAGAAGGACAGCAGGACTGAAAAACAACGGAGGAGAGGAGACGGTACACCCCAGAAACGAGGGGGCTGTCCCACCCTGGAAAGTGGGCCCATTACACTCTGGAAAATGTGGGGCCTGTTACAACCTGAAAAATAGGGGTCACATCACACCCTGGAAAGTGGGGGTCCTGTCACACTCTGAAAAGTGGGGGCCTGTCACACCCTGGAAATGTGGGGCCCATCACACCTTGGAAAGTGGGGGTCCTATCTCACCCTGGAAAGCAGAGGGGCCAGACTATGGCTCGGTCATGCCCCAGAAGCCATAACTTCATCTTAACTGTGACCTCAAATGCCTGCAGATAAACACAGACCAATTAAACAATTAATGGTATAATAAGGTGGTTGAATTACACCTAATTTCCACAAATGCTTTTGTTGAACAAACATTGTAGTGCCAGAATGTGGTTTTCAGTCATTTAACTAGTCTTCCAAAATGCTCCAAAATGGGTGTTAATCACAGTTTTAAAATAAGACAATATATTACAGTGTCTCAATATTAATCCTGAAATTAAATACGTTGAGTAACTGGTATACATTTAACACCTGATCCTTGGGACCTTGAAAATAACCTATTTCTGAAAGCAGGTAAGCAATGGGTGAAGTCCAAAGGGCCTTTGTAATTTTTTTTTGAGACAGAGTCTCACTATGTCGCCCTCAGTAGAATGTCGTGGCATCACAGCTCACAGCAACCTCAAACTCTTGGGCTTAAGCAATTCTCTTGCCACCACCTCCCAGGTAGCTGGGACTACAGGTGCCTGCCACAATACCTGGCTATTTTTGTTGTTGTAGTTGTCATTGTTGTTTAGCAGGTCCGGGCCAGGTTCGAACCCTCCAGCCCCAGTGTATATGACCAGCACCCTAACCACTGAGGTATGGGCGCCGAGTCTGCAATTTTCTTTAGGATGGCTAGAAAGAAAGAGTCTGCAACCTTGGAATTGGGGACAGGTGCAGAGATGACACAAGTGTCAAAATAAAGGGCTGGGGATGTGAGGCAGGGTCAGAATGGGCCTATCTTAAGATAACACAGGGAAAATCTGGATGCTCCTAGGTCGCTCCACTCCATGGCAGTTACTGTAAATACCCTGTTGGTACCACTCCCACCTACCTGGAGGCGCTGCCAAGATTTGGCAATATTCAAGACACTGCTGAAAACCAAAGGTTAAAAACTTCAGGTTGACCATGCCTTCAAAATTCCCATCTTGCATGAAAATATCTGATCCTATCAACTCTTTCAGGGTGTTCAGAGCTGATGAAGAGCCCATTTTTTATATCCCTACAAAGTTTGAGCCATCAATAGAACCTAAAAAGGCCATATTTTCATACAATAACAAAGAAAATGCCCTGAAGGCTACGTTAAACAGTTTGATGAAAATATTTCAGGTTGTACATGAAACCAGCACATTGTACCCCTTGATCGCACTAATGTACGCAGCTATGATTTAATAATTAAAAAAAGAAAGAAAAAAGGCCATATTTGAGGTTAAATACCTCTTTGCACCTAGAGCTGTCCCATGATATCTTGGCACTCCCAGTTCTCCAGCCTGACTTCACTGGGGAACAGGAACAAAGAGAGATTGATCACAAACAATGTAATGAACCAAGCAAGGAATTTTTCATCTTGTATACAATGTTTCATTGATGCACTCCAAAAAAAAGAGGTATTGGGAGCATATTAAAGGCATATTACAGTACATAATATGCCGACAATCTAGACATTGTCTATCTTGGGATAAAAGTTTTGGCTTTTGTAATAGAGACCCCAAATGACAGTGGCTTGAGGGAGATGGATATTTGCCTTTCTTCTGGATAACAATTATATCACAGGCATCATGGGGATGAGCGGTGGATCCATCAAGTCAAAGAGCCAGGCTGCCGCTTCTAACCAGTTGTTCTCTGTGCCTAGTAAATGTCCTGGCTCTTGTGGTTCAAGATGGCACACCAGCTCATTCCAGGAAGGACAAGGGGGTGACAGGTGGGCATGCCTCTGCCTTTTAAGGGATGCACGTGAAAACTGCATAAATCATTTCTGATCACAGCTCTTTGGCCAGAATTTAGTCATTGGACCATATCTAACCACAGGAGAAGGCTGAAAGTTATATTTTCTATTCTGGGTGACCATATGTCCATCTACAATGTAGGAGATCAGTTAATATGAGGCAGAGAGGAAAAAAAGACCCTGGTGGAAAATTGTAGTCCCTGCTATGCTGCCCCCACTAGGAGTCTGGAATCTAGTGAGTAAGAAAAGAATACGCCTAAATTCTAACATTTCAGCCTAGAATGAGCCAAACACCTGTTGGGATGGAAGCTCAGATGGGGGAGGTTTGGGATTGAAATTGAGAGGGAGGGTGGCACCTGTGGCTCAAGGAGTAGGGTGCTGGCCCCATATGCAGAGGGTGTTGGGTTCAAACCCAGCCCAGGCCAAAAAAACTGCAACAAAAAAAAAAAGAAAAGAAAAGAAACCGAGAGGGAGCTACAGTATCTACCGCAAATAATCATGGTAGACATAACTGAGAACTCCCGAGCACAGCAATAGCCGGGTGTCAGAGGGCACTCTGGGCTCCGGGGCCTCAGGACCAAACTGGTGTCTGCTGACCAGTGACCTTCTGGGTAACTGCGGACGGCAGAATTCTAGGTGTGAAAATGCCACCCCCCAGTTATTCAACCAAACTTTAAGGTAGGTACTGTCACAAAGGGACTTTGTAGATAGGGTTAACGTTAATAATCAGTAGACTTTAAGATGTGAAAAATATTCTGTTATCCAAGCGAGGCCAAAGTCATCACATGAGCCCTTAAAAGCAAAACAGAAAGGCAGAGCAATGCAGCAACAGAATAAGGCAGAAGCTAAGGCAGAAGGGGAGGGGGGGAGAAATTTGAAGCATGAAAATGACTCTGCCACCATGGTGAGGGAGGGAGCCATAGCTGAAGAATGCCATGGCCTGTAGAAGCTGAGAAGGTCCTCCAGTCCACAGCAGGTAAGAAAACAGGGACGTTAGTCCAGCCACCACATGGAACTGAATTCTGGCAACAGTCTGAATGAGCCTGAAGCACATTCTTCCCCAGAGCTTCCAGAACAGACTCAGCCTGCTCACTTATCGATTTCAGCTTTGAAGACTCGGAGCAGAGAACCAGCCAGGGCGAACTGTGCCTGGACCCCTGACAAACAGACGGTAAGATAATAAATGGCTTGCCTTAAACTGCTACATTTGTGGCAATTTGCTACAGTAGCAATAGGAAGAAAGCCCAGTGACCTTGTGTAGTTCCCTTATCTGTGACTTACTTTCCTTACAGGTGAGCAAGAAAAACAATAGCATTTATTCTTCTGAGCCATTGAAGCTGAAAGAAAAGAGCCCAGGTGGCTCATGTATAGGAAACAGTCAACAAATGCTCCCGCTACAATACAGAGGATTATTTTTCCTGTCTTGGAGATTCAGAGACTATTTGTGTGGAGACACAAAGGAAAACAGGCTCTGGACATATACAGACTTATTAAATCCTCACCGCAGCCCTCTAAGACAGGTGCTTTTGTTAGAAGGCACATTTGCAAAAGAGGTACCTGTGGCTTAAAGAGATCAAATTATTTTCCCAAGACTGCTTGCTCATAAGCGGCAAGGTTGAGTTCCACCCTGAGCCTTCCACGGAGGGTTACAGAATGTCCCATCCCACCGCTGCCACTTTAAGATGTGAGCGCAGGCGATGGGCGTGGAGGTGAGGGTGAGCCGTGCCCCACTGCGCTGTAAGAGCAGCCTTCAGAGCTGGCCCTGGCTGGAGCTGCTGGCTTGCTCTTGTCCTTGGGTTTCTGAGAAGCCCAGCACCTCACTGGTAGCTTCAAAGACCAAACGCCTAAGGAGAAAGGATACAATTTTTATCAGTCACAAGAAGAAAAAAAAAATCAAACAAGAAAAGTTGCATGTACTTCTGCTTCCCCTTTGGTCTCGTATGTCTCCATTTATTCTGCAATCACTAGGCCTCCTCTGTATGCCAGGCACTATCCCTGGTGCTGGGACCCAGTGGTGAGCAAAGTGGGCATGCTCCCTGCAAGGAGATATGGACAAGAGGCAAGAAACCAGTCACACGAGTGCACGGAGGCACCACGGCCAGTGGGAGCCCTTCAGGCCTGGGTCCTGTCACCTCAAGGCCTGCACTGGGTTGGAAGAGGTGTGGGAGGTCCGTGACTCCCTGCCCACCATCCAGAGAGACTCTGGGAGTGTGGCTAAGAGGGGCCTGGGATGGTCCTCTGAGCAGATGAGAGGGGGCTGACTCAGCAACATGCCCAAAATACCCTCTGGGAGCCAAGGGGAAGGCTCTGGGCTGTGATTCATCCCCATATCAGGGCGCCAGGTCTCCCTCCTCAGTTGCAGGTACCCGAAAGTGAACAGAAGTTCCGAGGCTGTAAAGGGGCACAGGGGAAAGGCTGCAGCCTCGCTCTCATGACAGTCCTCACTGTGACTCTGCCTCCCCTCCCTGAGCTCCTGTCTTCCAAGCTGGAAAGTGAGAGAATGAAGGAAGACAAGCTCTCAAGTCTCCTCGGACTCCCGGCCTCCAACACGTGCTTGTTCCTCACTGATGCCACCAGCTTCCGTTGACCACTTGCTCGCACACCAGCCCTGCTCATAGTGGCGAGTCTTTCTGTTCCCCTTTGCTTCCCGGCTCACGCGGAGCCGCCGGTCCACCCACAGCCAGGGCTGTCTGGTTCTGCACAGAGCTGCCTGTGCACAGATCTGCATTAGTGCACGTTGCCTTGAGTCATCTCAAAAATTGACGTTGGGTGAGAGTTTGATGGTCAGCTGTGTTTTCCTACTGGAAAAACAAGCACAGCAACTGCCCAAGGTGACCCTGCAGAAGCCACGTGGGACCAGAAGTTGAATAGGCCCTAACAGATCAGTTGAGAGCTGTCCAGCTGTGGTCAGCAGCATAAGGGGCCACTGTCAGGCCTTGGGAGTCTCAGCAGGGCACAGCCTCAGCCCAGCTGGTTCCCAGCCCTGTTCATGCAGGCCTGCAAGCCTGGACGAGTAGATCATTCTAGTTGAAGGATGCTCGAGATAAAGTTGAGAGCTGAAAAAAAAACTGGGTTAATTCTCCAGTTTAGCTAATTAATTTAATTAATTAAATTTAATTCTCCAGTTTAACAAGTAAGTATGTGAAAGATAAGGAGACCAGTCAAAAAAAAAAAAAAAAAAACAGGTAAAGGCGTTTCTAGAAGGCCCACATCCAAGGAGCATATGAGCAGATGATGCTTCAACCTCTCTGACTGTCACCGAAAAAGCAAAGGAAAGTGGGGTGGCACGTTTTATCCATCAGACCGACAACGAGGAGAAATACTGCCAACTCTGGGGTTCGCGGGGGCGCAAGGTAGGCCTGCCCTGCCCCTGTTGGTGGGTTGTGAAATGGTCAACTTTCTGGGCACCACCTTGGCAATATTGTCTCAGACATTAATCACCTAGGAACATATTCTGACGACCTAATCAGACAAATTGTACATACATTGTATATGTACAAGGTGGTTTATTAAAATCAATGGCCCCAACAACAAGTTAACCTCCCACAAAAGAAGCTTGGACCGCTGAATCACAGGACAGCCACACAGTGAGATGAAGGCAGCCGTCTAATGCACCAACAGAACGCTACGTTTTGCTTTCCTTTTTTTTACAAAATCATCTCTATCATATTATTGGGTGGAAGAACAGCAAGTTGCAGAACAGTGCGGGACGATGTTCCCATTGATGTGAAATTCCATTCGGTGAGATGTGCGTGCGTCTGTGCCGGGAGATGCCCGGAAGCAGTGACCAGGATGGTCCCCCCATGGACGGAAGTGGAAGGAGTTTCATTTTCATCTTCATGCTTTCCCATGCTGTTTGACTTCGTCACAGTGATGTTGCACCATTTTTATAATCAGAAAAAGTACAATAAAAAATGGTTTCCTTTTTAAGAAGAGAGCAATGTAATGAGGCACAAAGAATACCAGCATTTAAGGACCCTTGTTGCACCTGCACGGGAAGTGACTCTGCCTGGTGCCCTGCCAGGCCCACAGTCACTGCTTAACACAGCTCTCGCCTGCATCGTCACCAACGTGACCCCGCCCACCCTAAGAAGCTCCAGCCCATGCCAAGCGACAGGCCTCCTCGTTCCAGTCCAGGGCCCCCAAGGATCCCAGCTCTCAGAGGGACGCGTGCATAGGGCTGGCCCCTCTAGAGCTGTGAGAACCACCACTGAGTGCCGGGCCGAGGAGTGGCCAGAAGCTTCTAGAGACCAAGGCTTTAGAGCCAGGTGAATTTGCCACATGTCAGTGAGCAAGGGACACCACCTCCTCTCCTGCCAAATGAGATGTGGTGGCACCTGCCCCACAGGGCTCTCCCAGGACACCCTGAGCCGAATGAACACGAAGGTTCACTCAGGGCCAGAACTGGCTTCGCAATGGGAGCAGACTACAAGCAGGGGTCAGCGCCCTCATTGGGAAGTGGTTCCCATCCTCCAAGGGAAGGGAGGAGGTGGTTCCGACATCAGAACCCTGGCTTTAAGTATAGAAATGGTGACTGTGGGTGACGCATTATTCAAGGGTGAGAGAGGGAAGGGTGTGGGGCAGGTGAGGAGGGGAGGGACTGGAGGTGCTGGGGGTTGGTGCTGGAGTCCCGCACAGGAGTGTGAGTTCAGACGCAGCTCACATGCACCACGCGTCTGCTGTGCACACAGCCACCTGTGGCAGGAGCACGCCCAGCCCTGTTTCATGTGGGGAGACAGGGTCATGGAGCTGAGTGACTGCCTGAGCCCTCAGAGCCAGGAGTTCAGCCCCAACACCTCATTCCCCAGTCCTAAAAGCAGAGACTAGAAAACTGCCCCAAACTCTCCTGGCCGTCCCATCTAAGAACCTTTAGAATTCCCATTAAACCCTAGAAGCGCCGATGCACCCACAGCCATGGTGAGTTTGGTACATTTTTCATTTCTGGGACAGAGTTAATCCCATCACCAGCAGCGTTCCATGCAGAACGCACCCTGCGTTTCAAAGGTGCCCTTGTGCATCCAGAAGGCCCCAAGCACCTCAGCATCTGCGGGGCACACGCACAAAGCCCGTCTTATTCAGCAGGGGGGAAAGGCGCCAAGGGCCCCAAACGTATTTTCGGGCCCCCGCCCCCACGATGTGTAGGATGAAAGGAGATGTATCAGGTGACTTTGCTTGGTGAGCCGGGGGGGACACCGGCCGTTCTGTGTGCTGGCAACTGAGGGGCCTTTCACACCTGGAAAACCCATACATCTCCCAGCAGCTACGGGGGCTCACGCTCTGCTGGAAAAACATGGGGAGGGAAGGGAAGCAAGGGGGAAGCTGGGAACGTGCCCCAGACCCAGCCCGAAAGCCACATCTCCCCAAACCCACCACGAGGACCTGGCCTACCAACCCCCACATTGTGATGGCCTCTCTCTTTTAACAACAACAAATGTTGGGCAGGTTCTTATCAGGCCCTCCCCAGTCCAGGGAATCTCGCCCCCAGCCCAGGAGCAAAGTACTTGACAGGTGAGGAAACTGAGGCTCTGAGGCCACACCCAGCCCAAGTGCTGGTGGCCGTGGCTCAATGGACATTAGAACCCTTGAAATCTGCACAAGACCTGAGTCCAGTTAATAGTATTAATGAAACAAATGTCTTTCAACAGGGGCAGGATTCCACCCAGCTCCACCCCAGCATGGAACGCTGGCAGCAAGGAAGACGGACTGGCTGGAGAACACCGGCCACGTGAACGAACCCCACGGACGCACAGGGACGGAAGGCCCGCCGGGCACTCTGTGACTCCACAGGGGCGCAGGGCTGGAGAAAGCAGTACTGGGTGCTGGGGTCAGGGAGGGCGTCGGGTGTGACCACAGAGGGGCCACATAGGCAGTGACTCCCCGGGCTGGGCAGCTCTGTGTCCCGGGAGTTACACAGACTGTGAACCCAAGTTGTGTGGAACACACACACACACAACCACACACACGTGTGAGGGGTGCTGCAGAGCCAGGGCCATCCAGGCACCGTCTGCAGCTCCGTCTGTTGTGTCACACCGACGTCAGTGTCTGGGCTCCTACCGCACTGTGCTTACGTCATATCACCAGGGGGGCTAGCTGGCGGGCCCACAGGAACCGTCTGCACAGTTCTAATAATTTCTTATGAGTCTAAAATAATTTTGAAACTAAAAGGTTTGAAAGTACATCCATTTCTAAAATAATTTCAAAACTAAAAGGTTCGAAAGTACATCCGTTTCTTACTATGTCCCCAGCCTGAGTTGCAGACACCAGAGAGGCCAAGAGGCTTGGCAGAGGACAGAGAGAGAGCTGGTCCTGGAGACCAGGCCTTAGCGAAAGCACTAAGCCCTGCCCAGCGCTGCCACAGGGCCCACGACGAAGACTTGGGGGCCACTGCAGACCATGGCAGCCCGTGATGAGCAGAAACAGAGGCGTATCCGTGGGGCAGTGGGGATGCAGGCAGATGTGCAGGAGACAAAGAAGAGAAGAGGAAAAGAAAGGACAGCAAGGTCTCGGCACCTTGCAGGAGCGGGGGGAGCTGCTGAGGGGCAGAGCGGAGCATGGGCCCGAGCCAGGCACCCACACGTGGAAAGCCAGGTCACAGGCAGGAACACAAGCTGCTTAAGAAATGCGTTTCCTAAGGAAACCGTTACTTTCCAGCATGGGTAATGATTAAAAATAACTTCTAACAAAGTGTGCTCTGCCAGCTGGGGCCATGAGCATAAGGGACACTCGATAAATATTTGTTGATGGATTGATTTTCAAGTGCAGATCCTGCTGAACTCAAGCACACCGAGGTGCGTTTGTAATTGGAAGTGTCTCGTTGCACCCACCTGCCAAGCCAAAGTCCTTGAAAACAGTTTGTGCTGCCCTACCTCACCCCCACCAGCCCCACAGCCCGGCCTCCGTGTGAATTATCACTTCAAAATTGGTGAGGCCTGAATTAATGAGATCGTACCGCACGCACGACTTCAGATTAAAATCAATGTGGGGCCCAAATGTGAGTCGATGAAAAACGGGCTAGGCAAAGCAGAAACTAATAAGCAAGTCTCTCATAATTTTCTTCAAGAGACCAGCTTCGAGAGACCTTCCAGAGCTCTTCCCCAGCTCCTTCACAAAGCTGAAGGTTTAGGAACCTCCGTGGCCAATGCCTACTGCTCTGTCCTGGGGGAAACTGAGCCCATTACTGTCAAAGTCCTTTCCATACGGCTTGTTGAACAAAATGCAGATCCATGAAAGCGGGTGGCTCAAACTTAGGGTCCACATGAACTGCCTGGGTTTGTTAGAGAACAGAGTTGATGCTGCAAGTCTGGGGTGGAGTCTCTGTGGTCCTGATGCCGGATCCCGGGGCCACTTGGAGGAACAGGCGTTGAGAGTGACTGATCGGCAAGTAACAGAAGCCAGCACTTCAGAATGGTTGAAGCAATAAGGGGGTTGGTGTCACTGAACATACCATGAGGCCCCCAGCAGGGCAGGGACCCCACAGCTCCTAGCAGGGGGCTGGGGTCTTTCTAACTTTCCGATCTTGCATCCCAAGCATGGAAACTCTGTCTTCAGGCCGTCTCCGTCACCAGATGGCTGATGCATCACAAGGATCAAAATTAGTTCTCACAATGTCCAGCCAAAGAAAAGAGCCAGGTCTTCTCTGGGCCTCTTCTTAAGGGAAGATTTTTTTCCCCCAGAAGCCTCCAGTAGATATCACCTTGGGCCTCCAGGCCAGGCCTGAGCTGCTCGCTCACCCCAAACCCAGCCCTGGTCCGGGGATTGTGACCAGGAGCCCTAACTGCCTGGAGTCAGAATTGACCCCCAACCCTGGCCTGGGCTGGAACCATCACCCCGAACACATTCCCAGCTTGGAGGAGGGTGGGCACTCAAGGCAGCTAGACTCTACCCCAGCAAGGATGAGGCAGGCTGTGCCCACCAGGGTCAGAGCCGTGCTTCCCACGTTGAGCCTCTGGGAGGGGTGGCTGAGGCAGCCAAGGTTGGCAGAGAAGCAACTTGTCTCCAAGCTCAGCATCCCTGGCATGACCTCCCCTTGTTCAGATGGCGAGCCCAGCGGCAGGAGGGGACAATTCTGGACATGTCATACCCAACCAAGGTGGCATCTGTTCCACTGCAGACCCCTCTCAGGTGTATCTGTAATCCCCAACCGGGGCTTTAGAGTCAGGAAAGGCCAGATCTGCACCTGCTCAGAGCTGTGAAGCCTGCATTACCACAGAACTTGGAGGCTAACCCCAGACAGATGGCGAGGCGGGTACACAAAAACAAACCCCGCATGGCTTTGGGGGATGTTGCCAGGGGACAAAAGAGGCGACAATTTTATTCAAAATCAGAATCTGTACCCAGCTGTGCGTCCAGCCAGCCTGGAGTGCACAAGGCCAGACAAGGCCACCAGCACAGCAACCATCTCTCTCTGGCAGTGGGGCCTGAGGACCAACCCCGGGGGCTGAAGTCACAGGACACAGACAGATGGCCCAGTGTCCTTCTCCCCCTCAGAACCTTCTGGAGAGAAGCGGCCATGGGAGGAAAGTTTATTTTTCCTGGGCGGCTGGACGATCACCTGGCGTTGCCACCAACACAGACTATTTTGCATTGGACGCCCCCTCCCTCGCTCCCCACACCTAAACCAACACCGCTGACCTTCACGGGGAACAGGAATGCTCTCCTGGCAGGAGGAAGTTCTGTTCCGTGTGGCTGGCTAAGCTAGTTTGAAGTCAAAACTTCAGTATCCTTTCAACTGGCACCCACTTCAAATATGCTCTGCGGAGCCTCTTAATCTGGTTTATGTTCCGTGAATGACAAGTCTAATCAGAACCCAGAAGTGCTGACCTGAAGCAAGTGCCCAGATCAGAGACAGTCACCAGGGAGCAGGGCCCTCAGGCGCATGGACAGGGCAGGGAGACCCCCATGCCTCTGGGAATGAGTGACACGTGGCTCTCCTCACCTGCACCTGTCAAGACATCACCTCCACACCCCCGTCCTTTACCCTTCTCCCTCCCTACTGTGCCCATCATGGGGGCTGCCTATTCTACCTACAGCTCCCTCTCCCCCAAGTCATGCCCACTAGACTCTGTTTTGCAGCTGGCTTGGCTAAGACCTCGGGGCCTTTCCTCTATGTCCTCACACCAGGCCATCCACAAAGATGACACCAAAACAAAGGTTTGAAAAAGGTCCTCCACCCCGACACAACTTCTGGGCTGGAGCTGTTTTGGTGAGACAGGATATTCACATTTGAAATGCGCCTCTGAATATGCAAATGAGCATTTGCCCATCATTTCTTTGCTACGCATAAAATTTCCACACATGACTGATGATTTTCTCTCATAAACAAATGCCTCAAATGTCCTTTCTCTCTCTCTCCCTCTCCACCTTAAACCCAACATCTGGGCATCTGGAAGGATGTGTCCCTCAGTGGGGGCAGCTAGGTGGAGCAGGGGAGAACGCCTTCCAGGGAACTGAACTTTAGGCGAAGAGCTGCCAGAAACTTCTCAGGCACCTGAGGCCGATCATCACCTCCCTGAGGCTCTTTTCCTCTTTTGACAAAGTGAAGGGAAAGGGTGAAGCCAGAGTCATCCTTCTGCCTGCCCAGCTAGACTTCTGGGAAGAGGAAATGGGAGACGCAGCTGCTTTGAAAACGAAGCAGCAACGTCCAGCTGTGAGATGCTCAGTGTGGCAGAGGGCGTATCAGAACACGCAGCATCAAGCCTCTCTACGAAGCTTCCGGGTCCAGTTCGACCTTCCCAGTATGACTTCCGTGACTCGGAAGAGTGGAGGCAGAGTGACATGGTCATAATAAGAATCGTTACAAGCCGTTTGTCACGAACCTACTTTATTTCGGGACGCTGCGCTCATGCTTCTTGAGCTAATGCTTGCTGAGCTCTCCCCACTGGGGCCAATAGCAGTAGGGTCCCCATCTCACAGGGTCAGCTGGCTTGCATGATGTCACACAGCTGGCAATGTGACCATGACTAGACCAAAATCATAAGGTCATAACTGACTTCGAGCAGCCCCCCTGCCCTCTCTGGGCCTCAGTTTCTCTCCCTACAGAAGGAGAGAATGAGCAAGGGATAGGCTGCTATTGAGACCCCTTCCAGCTCGAGCAAACTAATCTTTGGAATAAAACTTGGTCGAGAGCAAATTGCAAACTTGTAAAGGAAGCACATTAGTGACTGCGTGTCACATTG
Source organism: Arctocebus calabarensis (assembly GCA_963573935.1). NCBI lineage: Eukaryota > Metazoa > Chordata > Mammalia > Primates > Lorisidae > Arctocebus > Arctocebus calabarensis. The sequence continues at coordinate 57,949 of CAUYON010061222.1, forward strand.
GGCTGTGGGCTTCACTCCTGCTGGGCAGCTGGGCTGTCAAGAGTCCAGCCTGCTGATGCTCGCTTCACACCCAGTCCAGCTGGGGCTGCTTCTAACAGACCATTGAATACGCAGGGTCGAGTGGGTTTGTGGGGTTTGGGGGGGTAGGCTAATTACCCCCTTCCTCCTGAAGCTTCCTATTTTTTATAGTCTTTTGCCTCATCAGACTAGGATTTGCAAACCTGTTGCCAAGGCAACACTAGGTTTCTCTCTTTGCACTCTAATGTCTCAATGGAGGTATCCATAGCAACAAGAATACCTTGCACTTTCAGAGTCAGTGACCTCCCAAAGCTTTGTGGGACTTGTGGAGTTAAATTATGCTTTGACAACTTTTTACCACTGCCACCAATTTAGTACCTAATTAGCCTAATTGGTGATGTCTGCAACAGTTAGCTTTTGCTGCGTAACAAACAACCTCACAACTTGGTGGCTTGAGACAATCAGCATTAATTGTTGCTCTAAAAGTCAGCTGGGCTCGTGCGTGCATCTGCAGTGAGCTGCTTGTCATGGCTGGGCTCTGTCACAAGTTTGGGAGTCATCTGACTACAGACTGCATCAGGGTGGCCTCCCCGAGGACAGCCAAGTCATCCTCCACAGGGTCCCATTCTTCAGCAAGCTAGCCTAGCTTTTTCACAGGGAGGCAGCAGGCTCCTGGGGCGGGGGATAGGAGAAGGGGGTGTGTGAGGAAACAGAAGAACACAGTGCACTTGAGGCCTCGGCTTACAGCTGTACAGCCTCATTCCACCTTATCCCATTTGCCAAAGGAAGAACCAAGCCAGGCCAGATCTAAGGGATAATGAAACAGTCTCCACCTCTTGATGTGGGGAGCTGAAAAGTCACCTCAAGAAAAGTATGACGGGGAAAGTGGAGTACTGTGAAATACTTTCTACAAACAATCTACCATCTCGCTCCTGCACATTTATTATGGGAAGATGTAGGCACATGAGAACGTAGCTTCAATAGCCAAGAAGTAATCTTAGCAGGGCTGGAAGGGAACCCTCAGCGTTCTCAAACCTCCCCGTGGTCCCTCAGAAATTGTCCCAGCTTCCTTCCTCCTCGTGGCCAATCTGATATCTGCTGTAACATCCCTTCCATCTGTGCATGTTGATCAGTCCACTTGAACCACCAGGGCCGAGAATACTGTGGGTTCCCAGGGGAAAACAGAGATGCTGTCACCAGAAAAAGGGACATTGAGTGCTAGACAGCTGAAATCAACAGATGACTATGCAGGCCTCCCCCAGCCACCAGCCACCACAAAGCAGGAATCTCTGCTGGGTCAACAGTCGGCTCTTCAGCAAGAGGAATAAAGTGACTTCTTATCAGGTAAAATCTCTTCCAACCATGGACCTCTGACAAATTTCAGAATTGAATCAAAACTGTTTTCAAAAACAAACTCTAGAAATCTCATGGGACATAATCCCAGCCAGGAACACAGGGGCCCTTCCCCCCTAGCTGCAGGAGCTGCTTTTCAGAGGCTGGTGAAGGACATGGAGCTCGGTAATGGTCCAGCCTGGAGAGCCACAGCCCACAAGGAATTACCACAATGGTGGCAAAACCACAACTACCCTCTAAGGAGTGTTCACCACGTGCCAGAAGCTGCCCTCACTTAACAAACGGTAGCTTCCTGTTACTCAAGATTCTTCTGGTGGTCAGTGACAGAAACCCAACCCAGACGGGTTATTTCCAAGAGGAATCCATAAGCTCGGGGACGTGAGGTCAGGCTCCAGCAGGCTAGATCAGCATCAGCATCTCCCTCTGTCCCTCTGACCAGGGGACAAGATTATTCCAAATACCAGTTCCTGAGCTGGATGTCTCAGCCCCACCACATAAACCCCAATATCTGCAATTATGCCTGGGACGCAATAGGTGCTGAGAATGAAAGGCTGAGGAAAGGAAGTTTCTTGGGCATCAGAGTGTCTTGGGCAGCCTAAAACTTCCCTGTAGGACCTGCAAAATCATCCTAAAAGCCCTTGGCTCCAAGCAGGGAAAGACCCAGAAGGACTGAGCCAGAGGTTCAGCTCTCCCCTCCCCTATGTGTCCCCGCAGGCTGGGAGAGGGGTCCCCCCTTCTCAGCAGGATATCCCTGCCCCTATATCTGTCTGCACTCTGACACCTGTGAGCTGGAGTGAGTGACCCCTGACCCTTTGGCCCCAGAAAGCTGAAGCATGAGGGTCACATTTCACAGCAAGCCAGGAGGACCGACCCTCTGAAAGAGCTTCCATCCCCAGCAGCTGCGACCCCCCCAACTCCCCTTCCCCCGTTATTCATCCACTTTAAAATCCTCACTTCCTCCCACTTTGTAAAGTGTTAGGAGCACCATTTCACCACATAATCAACTCCCTAATCCCCAGTTTGAAAACCTATTTTTCTTAAAGGTGGTGGTTTTAAACAGAAGCCAGAGAAAAATAGCATAGTGTGAGGTCATGATAGCCTGCGGAGACGGAAAAAAAGCCTTAGACAGAGAAGATTGATGGGGCTCTCTGAGCGCTTTCATTTTATTAGTTTTTAAGGTGACTTGCAAAATGCATCCAGGGACAGTGACGATTATTTACGTTATCTCATTCATGTGTGAAAAACAGTAATTAGAAATCACCCAAAATAACCCCAGCACAGCTCTGCTTCTTATCCAAGACGTCATAAGAGAAATCCTCATCTGATCTTTATTAATAAAGCAATTTTTTATGAAATATACTTGAGATCAGCAGCAACCACTACAAAGTTGACAAAAAAGCGGTGTATCAAAATTGATTTATCTCCTGTGTTTTTGACACCTTCTGATCATTTTCTAATGCATAAATGTGCCAGGTTTTGATGACATTTTTATCCCCGTTTAATATGAGGAAATTGAATTGATAAAAGAAACTAGGAGGCTTAGTCACCTCATGGGTCGGGGACTATGTTATTGGCTATATTGGCAAATAATTGCTTTGAACCTAGTGTAAAGCCCTTTATCTCCAGGGGTTTCATTTGCTTCTTCTGGAGTTGCCACATTTGGGGGATTATATCACTTGTTGTAGCACAGCTTAGAGACAGGTTGGAGCTTCCCTGGGTGGGGGGCCCCTGCCCTGGCTCTGGCTCCTCCCCAGCAATGTGTCCCAACACGGGCAAGGTGCCGTTAACAGCTGCCAGTCCAGTAAAATCTTTGTTAAAAGGTTTCTTCGGCAGCATGGCTAGTAGTCCTGCCTGGTATGTTGGGGTACTCTGGAGCTTTCCATGCTGGCTGGTCCTGAAGCCCCCTTCAGCATTGGTAGCCAATTCCGCAGATTATGGGGAAAAAGCCTTGCCCAAGGTCATGCCAGAAAAGGACCCTTAGCACATAAATAGGCCCTGCCATTTGGTGACCTTCTCAGCACATCCTTCTCCATAATCAATAATGACACTCAAACAAAAGCATCTCTCCTGGAGCTGGGCTAGAGTCAGGGTCGGGCAGAGTGGGTGGGCAGGAGCCTCTGCTCTGCGCCTCTCAACAGCCACGTCATGCCACTCTGCTTGACTCAATGTTCTCTACACTGAATAGAGACCTCGAAGCCCACACTTGGCAATGTAATGACTTTCAAAAAGCTTTTCCTCCAATTTTCCTTTCGTCTCTCAAGGCTATCTTCCCAAACAAAGAGAGCTGGCAATTCTGCATCCAGAAGATGCCACGTCATTGTTCTCCAGTCCCTGGAGTTGGCTTGAGGACACTGTCCCTGCAGATTTCATCTGGACATTGACTCAGAAAGCTTCACGCCACATTGAGGTATAATATCCGCTGAGGATATTAAGGAAGAAAAATAATCTCTTGGTGGAACATGGAAATGAAACCTATATGTGTGGCCCAGAGCTATGACTATTTATGGGCACTTATCAGCGGGCTCAAAGGTGATGGTGCTCGACTGCAGAAGCTGAGGATAGGTTCAGAGCAGATCTTTGCATCAGAAGCAGCACATCTTGACAATTTGCACCCTTTCTTGCAAACACTGAGGGGCAGGAACTTCAGAGGAAGGGTCATTGAAAATCTGTCCTAGTATCAATAAGATCTCAGCTCTCTTCCTGCAACCAGACACCCTCTAAAAACAGCCTGAAACAGATACCTCCAGCTCTACAGGCTTTGAGAACCTACAGAGTCAAGGAACAAGGACCTCCTTGGGACATAAGAGTCGGTCCTTCCCTATTAGGCTGTCAGGAATATCTTAGCCATTTACACAGCAGATTTTGACACCTGCCACTCAGCAGAGTAGACTTGAGTACAAATTCTCCCCACTCCCTCCATCAAGGCTTTCACACATCACCTCCTTCCGGGAGATGCCCAAGCCCACTTCAACTTCTCCTTCCCACAAGTAAATTAATTTAAAAGATTGAAGGTGCATTAGCTCTACTCCTAACAACAAAGACTTGGGGTTTCATCTGTTGTCAAGGCAACAATAGCAGTTTTCTCTCTGACTCCTTAATGCCTAGATTTATGTTTCCATAGTTACAAGAAATCCCTGGTTCTTCAAGGTAACACAAACTGGTCTACCAAAACTTTTGGGAACAGGATCATGGCCGTTAGCCAAAACCACGTGCACAGGCATTGAAGGCCCTCGTGCCTGGGACTTGGGTTCAGCACCCCATTCCATCCTCAAGTTCTCGTTCAGAGCCAGCAGTGGCTCCTTATGTTACCCCTCCCACCACTCCAGGAATCTGGGAATTTAGGAAGTTAGACTGCACCCTTGAACCCCCAGGCCAAACGTGTCAGTCCCCCTGCTACCAAAACCACCAAAAAAACTCTACAAAGAGGGTGGCGCCAGCCCCATATGCCAGAGGTGGCAGGTTCAAACCCAGCCCTGGCCAAAAACTGCAAAAAAAAAAAAAAAAAAAAAACTGTACAAAGCACTTCTGGGCTTGGCCCAGTCGTGATGGGGAGATAGCGTTTTGAGAAACTCTGAGCTATCTGGCACTTCCAAGACACCCTATGGAGCCTCCACCCCCAACTCCCAGGCTTTCCTAACATTAATTTCCAGAACCTTGGAGTCAGTTTTTTCTCAGGACAAGATACACAAACCTGACCCTCTAGACCAGTGGTTCTCAACCTTCCTAATGCTGCAACCCTTTTATACAGTACCTCTTGTTATGGTGACCCCCAACCATACAATTATTTGCATTGCTACTTCATAACTGTAATTTTGCTACTGTTAGAAATCATAATGTAAATATCCGATATGCAGGAGACCCCGGAGGGGGCACGACCCACAGGTTGAGAACTGCTGCTCTAGACATTTGCACAACTGGACTCCCAGTGTTTTGGGGTTTTTTTAGGCTAATTGATTCATAAACCACTTCTCTACACCTTGTATGGCCTTGATGGCATTTCCTGAGGTTTTACTAAGTCAGGGACATTCTGGCAAATATTCAAAGTTCTATATTGTTGCTCAGGAGCAGTAGAAGCAAAATTGTGTGTACATGTGTGTGTGAGCACATGTGTGTGGGGTAAGGGGGTGCGTGTGCACGTGCCGTGAAGGTGGCAGGGGAAGAAAGACATGGCCACGAAGAGATGCCAGCAGGAGTTCTTCCTTGGGGGAGCTTTCCAGTTTGGAAGCTCTTCCTGGTCATCCACATCCTTAACAATAGCTTGTTGCCTCCCTCTGAGATCAGAAGAAGGCGCTGAGCAGGTGCTGTAGGGAACACAAAGACAGGGACCCCAACCTTATGAGGTTCCCAGGGCTGCCGTGACTGAGCAGCAGAAACTTTCTGTCTCCCAGGCCAGGAGGCTAGAAGCCCAGAACAAGATACAAGCAGGCCAGTTCCTTCGGGGGACGTGGGGGCCGGATGCACGCCCGGCCGCTCTTCAGGTTCATTTGGTGTTCCCCCTGCACGCCTGTGTGCACGCACTTCTCCCCTTTCACGTGGACATTGGACATAAGGATTAGAGCCCCACCCACTCTACTCTGGTACAACCTCAGCTTAACTAATTACATCTGCAATAACCAGTTAATAAGTCAGTTCTGAGGGGCTGGGGGTTGGGACTTCAACATACAACCCAGGACTCCAGCCTTGGCATTTTGGAGAAGGAAATGATGCCTACCATTTTGCTGGGCTCTCATTGGATGCCGGGCACTGGGCCGGCCTCTCCACCAAGTTCATTTGCAGAGGAACTACTGAAGCACAAGAGCATTCCTAACATCATGTAAGTAATGAGCAGCAGAGTCAGACGTGAAAATCACAACTTCGAGGCATGAGGAGCTGGATACAGGCTAGAGGGATGCAAGGCCCAGAATCTTCCTGGAACTTCAGAGCAGAGAGATTATTTCTGAGAGCAGCAGTCATGCAGGTGATGAGACTGGGCCAGGTCTCAGAGCAACGTTAACCAAACGCCTTTGTGCATCGGAACCAAATTAAGGGTATAAAATGTGATGCAAATTTTTTAATTATAACAACACTTTTATTTTATTACTTTAACTTTCTATTATGAAAATCACCATGCATACACCAAAATTTAGAGACCAGCACAATAAATCCCCATGTACTCACTGCCCAGCTTCAGTGATTTTCAATACTTTGCCAATCTCATTTATCTACTCCCCCCCTCTTTTTTTTTTTTTTTTTTTTTGCAGTTTTGACTGGGGCTGAGTTTGAACCCGCCACCCGGTATATGGGGCCAGTGCCCTACTCCTTAAGCCACAGGCACCACCCCTACTCACCTTTTCTTAAGGATCATTTCACGGGAAATTCCAGAAAATGTTTTATTTTACCCATTAATACTATTAGGTGACATCTCTATCAGTTGAAGACACTTTCTACATAACCACAATGCTGCTATCACACTTAACAAAATTAGTGAGAATAGCATCTACCACCCAGGCAAAGGAAACACTTCCTTAATTGTCTCAAAAGTTTCTTATTATAGTTCATTTATTGAAATCAAGTTATAGACAGAGTCCACACATGCTTCCTTGCATATTGCACCATAAAGGCAGCATAAATGATTATGTCTTGTTTATCAGTTTTCAGAATAAGTTGGTACCCTCTCAATCTTCAAGCACAACCACAGAGGCTTTCTTAGGGTTAATTTGATAATGATTGATTTTTTTCCATCCATAAAGTCATTATTCTTCATGTTGTTCAAGTTGACCTATTTCAGGCCTATGGAAGCCCCTGTGGTAACAGCTCCTACAGCCTTTCAATATGACCCTATTAATCTTTGATAGCTTTCTTGCTTTCTGACAGAAAAAAAAGATTCTCATGTTTACCTTTCATATGTTCTGCTCAAGGCCTAGAACTGCCCATTTCCCTTAGGACCTCAGGTTCATGTCTATGGGGGATGGTATTTAGAAACCACAATCTGGGCACTTGGAATGCTCAGTACTACTGATCAGTCATTATTTCCAGGAGATCTTCAGAGACAGAGTTAAGAAATACATAGAGATTTTTGCTTTTGTGGTTGTCATTGTTTGGAAAAGGGAAAATATCTCATGAGTTCACACTGATTGTTTCTTATTCAATATTTTTTAAGATGATAGCATTTTATTTAATGTCTTTGAGTTTTACCTATATATCTCTTTACTATTACATTGAAAATTTTGGTTCCTAAAGATACTAACATAATTTGCACTTGCTTTAACCTACATTATCATATAACAGTTTCAAAATAGCAACACCGATATTATTTCTGAAATACAACGTTTGAATACAAGCTAAGATTTCTTTACAGTTTCTTTGCTCCTTAGCCTTCTACTCCCCTAGGGATAGAGCAGTGATTTTCAACCAGTGTGCTGTGAGAGGATCTTAGGTATGATGTACTGCGAAAATTTGTAAAGATCATTAATGAAATTACTTTCCAAAGAGGTTCAAAGTGTAATACGTATATTCTTTTTTTACTCTTTTTTTAAAATCAACAAATTTAACTGTGCCATGGAAGTTTCACTATAGGTTCAAGTGTGCTGTGAGGTTAAAAAAAAAAAAAAGAAAGGATGAGAAACACTGGGATGGAAAGTCAAAATACTGTTATTTAAACCATTCAAAATAATTCTTTATGTGTGTGTAGCTGGGCACCAATTTGATATTCAGTTAGATTCACTTATTAGTAGTTTGTTTTCAATTTTTAGGGGCTGCTGTTTTTTAATTTTTATTTTTAACTCTATGGAGCATGAGTATAAGATTCCAAAGCCAATTCCATAAAATAAGGAACATTCTCACAAATCTCACCTTCACACCTGTCTCCTTCACACTATTCCCTCCCTCCCCATCCAAGTACCCATATTAAGTAGTTTGGGGATTTATCTTCTAATTCTTCCTTTTATTCTTTAAAAAAAAATTATATATTATATGTATATACACAAAAACTAGAGTACTATTCTGCACTTTGTAGGTTTTTCCCCACTTAACCATATATACCACAGTCACTCCATATTAACAGGTGAAGACTTTCATCACCTTTTTAATAACATGTATCTTGGATTTATCGTCATTTTTTCAGCTTGCCCATCATTGCTGGCCATTTATTTGGTCATCTTTAGCCTTTTTCTCTTATAAATAACACATTAAAAAGTATGATGTGTTCTATGAGAAAAAGGCACAGTTTTATTATTCAGGTACAACTGAAGTTGAGGATGGGAATAACCATCCAGTTTTTGCCATGTAAACATCACTGTTGGGCAAATTAGCCAGATGACAAAAGAATGGCAGCTGGGTTTCCAGAGGTCACAGCTCAGACTTTAGAATCAGCACAGCTGCATTCAGCTGCTGGCTCCACCCTGGCCCAGCTGAGGGTGACCTCAACTTTCTCAGCTCCCAATACAGAAACTGTAAGATGGATGGTAGGCCATGGGATTATCAACCTCATAGTAGGTGGTGTTTTCTGGTAAAACTAAGTGAGCTATCTCACACATAGCCCCTACCACACAGTAAGGCTTTGTAAATTTACCTATTGTTATCAGCTTCATTTTTTTCTAATTTCTGAATCTTTCATCACAAAACAAGGAGGGTGCAAATAAACAAAGAGGCTGTTCTGAGCAAGGGCGGGGCAGCCACACCACCAGGACCAAGAGCTCACCCCTACACTGCGGCCGGGTTCAGGTAGGGAAGTAACGGGAGATCCGTGGGCAAGTTTCCCGAAGAGGATTTGTTCAAGTAAAAACATACCGACACTTCCTTTATTCCTGTAGGAATAGGTCTAAATAAAGACTGGCCTTGTCCTGCGGTGTGTCTTGGCTTGCAAAAGTCACCAGTCACCTCCATTCCCTACCCCCTTCCCTGCTGACCAGAGCCAAGTTCCTGGGTTAATGAGGGCAGCTGTCTGTCCCCTGACTTACTTCCAGGCTGAGCCACACTCATTCAGACCCTCAGCAGAGCCTGTTCACCCAAATCCTGACCTCAGAGCAGCTGTGAAGCTTAGGCTCAGGGACATGTAACTTTCCAAGAAAGAAAGTCGATTCCTGACAAGAAAGAACATCAAGCCGTCCCCTCCGCTGACCTCCACGAGTGCTGGCACACAGGGTGGTCATGAGGAGGTGCTGGCCAAGGCCAGAGGGAGGTGCCCCTCCTCTGGTTCCCATGACCCCTGCAAACCGCCTCTGGGGCTTCAGGCAAGGACTTGGGTGACTTCAAGGTCACCACATGATCAGGAAGGCACTGCAGGCACAGTACCATCCCAGCCCCAGCAAGGCAACCAGAGCGCCCCCATTCCTACAGTCTGGTCCATTGAGTTCCCAATGTCCGGTGGTCCCTGAATGATTCGCCCAGGTCTGGCCTTGCCAGCGGTGGGTTGACTATTATCATACAATAGTTTCAAAATAGCAACACCAATATTATTTCTGAAATACCACTTTTGAATACCAGTTAAGATTTCTTTACAGTTTCTTTGATCCTTAGCCTATGACTCCCCTAGGGATAGAATGTGACCCAGCCCGACACAGGGGGACATCTGGGCAGTGTCTTCCCTGGAAAAATGCTGGTCTGGATCTCCCTCCTCGCCTGAGGCCTGACTGTCCATGGTGAGTGCAGAGTTGACCCACCTCTGGACCTCCTGTTGGGCAAAAAAAAATAAATTCCCTTACAGTTCAGCCAGTGTAAGAGTTTCTTTTCCTTGAAGTCAGAGGCGAGCAATGTTCACTGAGGCACAGCCCCGGGGCCAGAGGTCAGGGGAGGCCTTCTGCATCCCACGTGAGGGCTTCAGACAAGCAAATGGGGCCATCACAATATGTGGTGCAGCTGCCACGTGGAGGGGGACCGGCTGCTTTCAGGTTTACGGGGCCTGAAACTTGGTGGAGACACAGCTAATTCCCTGCCCGAGAGCCTGAGGGCTGGGTAGTATCCCTCCAACAGGCATGTTCCTCCTGGAACCTCAGACTGTGGCTTTATTTGGAACTAGGGCCATTTCAGATGTGACCAGTAAAGATGAGGTCACGGAGGAGAAGGGTAGGCCCTAACCCCAATGAGATTGGTACCACGATACAGAGAGGAGACGTCGCTTCTCAGCTTGATGGCTAAGATCAAGTGTGAAAAGAGGAGAGACAGACACACGGGGGAAGGTCAGACGCCGACGGAAACAGGGACTGGAGTGATGCAGTTCCAAGTCCAGAGACGCCAAGGAGGAGAGACAGGCCTGGGACAGCCCCATCCCCACAGCATTTTGGGGGGCCCTGCCAACACCCCAAATTCAGACTCTGCCCTCTAGAACCATGAGAAATAAGGTTCTGTTGTTTTAAGCCACCCAGTTGTGGTCATCTGTTACAGCAGCCCCTGGAAACTCATCCACTCTCCTTCTTTAACAGAACCATACCTGGGGTGGGCGAGGGAGGACACATTATGTGTTCAGCTAGAAACCGACATTCCCCAGCTTTTCCCACAAGTGAAGCAGCCCACAACACGGCCCGGCCAGCTTCCTGGAAGGACACGTGCGTCCCTTGCACTTTTGCCCTCCACCTTTCCCCTCCTTACTGCCTGAGTCCAAAGCAGACATCTTACAACACACAGGAGGCAAGGGGCGAGAGCGTCACCGAGACCTTGGACTTGATGACTCCACCCTGAACATTGACCCTGAGAGAAAAGTCCATCTTACTGAAGCTGCCCCATGGGGGTTGTCTGTTACATGCAGTCCACTCAATCCCCAACTCACAGACGTCACAGACAAGGAAGAACCAGGTCAGGGACAAAGAGAGGGACATGTGACCTGGGCAAAAGATGCTCTGTGTGCAGAGTCTCGGATTCTGAGAACAGCCTGGTGTTTGACAAACACCTCGGTGCACAGACTCACAGAGGAGGGGGGAGAGTCAGAGGAGGCAGCAGGGGTCGGATGCAGTGGGTGGGAGCAGTCACTGCAGGTCCCCATCTCTTCCTCAGAAGGACTCCAGGCACCCCCAACAACCTCTGACCTGCCTTCAGCCCGGGGCAGGAAGAATCCAGAACTCAGATTCCACACCTGTCCATCGTAGGCCAGCCCTTAGTGGTAAACGTAGGAACCTTCAAAGTAGAAGTCAGTTCAGCCTTTTATGAGTTGAGTTGAATTGTGGTGCAGAAGGGATGTGGGCAAATTAAGATCAAGGGTGCAAACTCTAGGGAAGCGTCCATCTCTCAGAACAAGGGATTAAGGGAGAGAATGATCTCATCTCTTGAGAAGTTAAATGCTGGAGTACCTTCCTGACCTTCACTCCAACTGGGGCAATTGAGGAATGAGTTGATAGACAGGTAGCAACCATTTGGGGCCACAACAAATTCACCCCAAATCAAGGTCTGATTCCACTGTCTCTGAGATTCTCTTGCTGGGCCCCTAACCCCTCACTCTGAGTCTCAGGACCCCTTAAAAGTAACAATAAGCAAAAGGGGAGGAAAGAAACTCTAAGCCAACCAATAAATCAAATGAAACCCTAACAGGTTTGTGATGAGACCCTGGGAGAAGCTGAGACCGGGATGAAACCAGAGCACCCCTAATGAGCCACAGGGTGCCACCTGTCTCATTAAGCCCATCACACAAGAGCCTATGTCCATGCACCAGTTCGGAGTTCCCAGTTCTCCAAAAATTACATTTCTGTATCAAGCCTATAGCCCGGCAGCCACGAGTCTGGGCCAAAGGACGTCCATCTTTCACTGGCTGGGGTCACAAGGCTGAGGAGGGAGCCAGCCAAGGAGCTCACAGTGCACTGACGGACAGGGCCACGGGGCAGCCAGCACTACTGCTCCCTGGGGAAGGATGCTGGAGAGCGCAGGCCTCTGCTTTCCACATCAGACAGTCCCCTGGGAATGGCAGCAGAGCTGGTGAGAGACAAATGAACCTTCCCTCCTCTAAGCCCAGGGCTGCAGCCCCAGCCTGCTGTTTTCCCAGTAAGCTTCACTGCCTTTTTATTTTATTATAAAGGGCTCCTGAAGAAAACACATACAAATATAATGCTCTCCATTAGGACCGAGTCAGACATTATCTGACAGAACATTATAATAAAGGCAGGGATTATTTGTATGCTAAAGAAAACCTCAAAAAGATTACGTTCATGGCCTCAGGCACCTTCAGCAGGGCGCCATTGGTCCTTGCTCTTAATCAAGATGGAAGGGAGACTACAGAATAGAGGAGGCAGGTGTGACTTAAGGCCGGAGACTAGAGCAGGAAGACTCCAAAACAGTCCCCCCAACTTCTGCGTGGACATTTGTAGTGGGGGTGTCCTGTGCACTGCAGGGCTCTCAGCCACATCCCTGACCTCTACCCCCTATTGCTCCATTCCTGAGACACCTTCCCCACATCTGTGACAACCAGACACGACCCTAGACATGGTCAATGTCCCCTGGAGGGCGCAATCGCCCCGGTGGATAACCTTGACCTAGAAGAAGTCAGCTCTGGTTTACTAGCAGTTCGACGTCAGGCAAATCCTTCCCCTCCCAGAGCATCACCTTCCAGCGGCCCTGCTGGCTCTGGACTTCTGAGCAAGCCAAATGAGGTCATGATGGAAATCACGGTTAAACCTCTGAACTTCTGTGGATACAGAGGTTATGGGAGGTCTATCACCTACTACCTGAAAAGTTTTTTGTTGTTGTTGTTTTCTAGTTTGGGGGGCATTTGAGACAGAGTCCCAGGCTGTCTCCCTGAGTAGAGTGTCATGGCTTCATAGCTCACAGCAACCCCCAACTCAAGCTCAAGAGATCCTCTTGCCTCAGTTTTCCTATTTTTTAGCAGGGACAGCGTCTCACTTTTGCTCAAGCTATTCTCTAACTCATGAGCTTAAGCAATCCACTCACTCAGCCTTCCAGAGTGCTAGGATTATAGGTGTGAGCCACCGTGCCCGGCCCTGAAAAGTTTTTAGTATCTATAGTTATTCATTTTTTCCTGAGAGCAAACATGAGTTTCTGGAGCAGAGATCAGAGTTATTACTTATGGCAATAACAATGTCAGTTACTTGTGTCCAAATGTCCCACAGGGACCCAATAGGAGCTAGCTGCCACCCTCCATGTACAGGAGTCTGTACAACAGGACAGGAACCCCCAAATCATGAATCTGAGAGTTCACACTACATAAAGACACTGCACACTAATCCCTCCCATCCCAGAAACAACCGTTTGCTTCCTAAAGCTGTAAGATCCGTTGGCGTGTAAACAATTCCTTTAGGAACAGGAAAGGGGAAGGCCCTGCCCCAGAATGCAAGGATTTTGCCATTGGTCAATGGCACCAGGTCTAACACCCTTTAATAGGTGACATAGTGACCCTCTTGGAAAAAGAAAAAGTGGGTTTATTTAAATAGAAATTTTCCAAAGCTTGTTCGCCAGCCTAGAGGCCAGTAGTGTTTGCACCAACAGCCCTACGCTTTAACTGCCATGTGAGTTGTATTTAACTTGCCCTAGTTTTGAGTATGGGGCCTCATGAAGCACATATAACTCACACATCTCTTGCACATTGACTGCCACACTAGAAAAAAACTTTTTTCCCTTGGGGACATGGTGTTTTATTAGATCAAGATAGGTCAAGAGACATGTGAGTTATATATGCTTCACGAGGCCCCAAGATCAAAACTAGCGTAAGTTAAAAACAACACACACGGACGCTCATGTGATTGACCTAATAAAACGCTGTGGCTCCGAGGAAAACTTTCTTTTCTAGTATGACAGTCAGTAGGCTAACCCTGCAGAAATATACTCATTTCCTGATGATACCAAAGGCAAATCTGAATGTCTTCTGCAGGGCAATCCTCTCCCTCATCCCTCCACCCACCTGGTCTCATGGCCCCACCGCTCTACCTCAAAGCATGTTTCCCATGTGCCTACCTCACTGTGCCCCAGGACACTGCCTGTGCGGGGCCACCCCCTCCTCTCCGACTTGCACCACCACCCTTGACATTTTTCTGATCTCTTTCTTCCCTGACTCCATTGGCCACAAAAAATCATGTCACTCCTCTGTTCAACATTTTCTGTGAGTCCCCAGTCAGCCAAGCATACAGAGAGAATACCAAGGGCACTACTCAAGGTGGTTCTAGGTGGCACACAGACAAACTATTGTTAAATTTTAAGGTTTATATGTTTGTTTTTTCAGTTGTCCCCTTCATGGGAGGTAAACCTGGTCTCCTTTTTGCTGCCATACTAGCTCATTTCCCTTTAGAAAATAAATGCATTTATTTTCCAAAGGCTACAAGGTGGGTTTAGGCTCAGTGCCTGCAGCTCAGCAGCTAGGGCACCAGCCACGTACACCAGAGCTGGAGGGTTCAAACCCGACCCGTCCCTGCCAAACAATGACAACTACAATCAAAACATAGCTGGGCACTGTGGCGGATGCCTGTAGTCCCAGCTACTTCAGAGACTGAGGCAAGAGAATTGCTCAAGCCCAGGAGTTTGAGGTTGCTATGAGCTGTGATGCCACGGCACTCTACCAAGAGTGACATAGTGACACTCTTGGAAAAAGAAAAAGTGGGTTTATTTAAATAGAAATTTTAAGCAAATAATTGCATGGGAAACTTCTCAAGCTCACGTGAAACATTAACCACAACAGATCACATTCTGGGACATAAAACACACCCTAACCAATCTAAAAGAATAGAAATATATGCTATCTGCTCTCAAACAATGATAGAATTAAACTAGAAATCAATAATAGAAAAAGATAGCTCAAAAGTTCCAAAATACATGGTGATTTAACAATGCACTCCTTAATGACAATGGTTCAAAGAAGAAATCTCATGAGAAATTTAAGAAATTTTTTTTTTTTTTTTTGCAATCTTTGGCCAGGGGCGGGGTTTGAACCCGCCACCTCCCGTTTATGGGACTGGTACCCTATTCCTTGAGCCACAGGCGCTGCCCTAAGAAATATTTTGAACTAAATTAAAATAAAAGTGCAAGATGGGACAGAGCAAAAAGCAATGCTTAGAGATAAGCTTATAGTATTAAACGCACATATTAGACAAGAGAGGAGATGGTAAATCAATAATCCAAGTTTCCACTCTAGGAAACTGGAAAAAAAGAGAACAATTAAGCACAAAGTAAGAAGAAAAAAAGAAATAATAAAATTAGAGCAGAAATCAGTGAAACTGAAAGAGGAAATCAAAAGCTATTTCTTTGAAAAGATTAAGAAAATTGATAAGCTTATTGCCAAGCTAATTAAGAGGGAAAAAACACAAATTACTAACATGAGAAATGAGACAGGACACGACTCCCTGTCACGTGGAATTTAAAAGAATGATACAAGGATGCTATGAACAATTCAACGCCCGCAACTTTGATAGCCTGGATGGAACAGACCAATTAATTTCTTTGAAAGATCCATCAGTCAACATTCACACAAGAAGAAATAGGCGAACTAAATAAATCTATGTTTATGTTAAAATTAAATTAATAATAATCTTTCAAAAGGGAAAGCCAAAATGGGTACACTGGTGAATTCTACCAAATATTTAAGGAAGAAATTATGGCAACACAGTCACTTGAGAAGGTGGAAGCAGAAGGAATGCCTCCTAACTCATTCTATGAGGTCGCAACTATCCTAATGCCAGGAAAAGAAATCAAGAAAACAATCACATTTAAAATAGCATCTAAGAAAATAACAAAATAGGACAGCCACCTGTGGCTTAGTGAGTAGGGCGCTAGCCCCATATACTGAGGGTGGTGGGTTCAAACCCAGCCCCGGCCAAACTGCAACAAAAAAATAGATGGGTGTGTGGCCTGTGCCTGTAGTCCCAGCTGCTCAGGAGGCTGAGGCAAGAGAATCGCCTAAGCCCAAGAACTGGAGGATGCTGTGACCTGTGATGCTACAGCACTCTACTGTGGATGACAGAGTGAGACTTTGTCTCTAAAAAAAAAAAAAAAAGAAAGAAAGAAAATAACAAAATATTGAGAAATAAAATGTAGGGTGGTGCCTGTGGCTCGTAGCAGTAGGGCACCGGCCCCTCATGCCAGACGTGGCAGGTTCAAACCCAGCCCCAGCCAAAAAAAAAAAAAAAAACTGCAAAAAAAGAAAGAAAGAAAGAAAGAAAATGTAACCAGGGAGGTGAAAGATCTGTATACATGCTGAAGATTATAAAATATTGATGAAAGATATTTAAGAAAACAAAAATAAATGGCAAGCTATCTCATGTTCATGGATGGAAAGAATTAATATTGTTAAGATGTGCATACTATCTAAAGCAATCTACAGATTCAATGTAATCCTTATAAAAATCCCTATGGCATCTTTCACAGAAATAGAAAAAAATATCCTCAAATTCATGTGGAACCACAAAAGAGCCTGAATAGCCAAAGCAGTCTGAGCAAAAAGAACAAAGGTGGGGGGCGGCTCCTGTGGCTCAGCGAGTAGGGCGCGGCCCCATATACCGAAGGTGGCGGGTTCAAGCCCGGCCTCAGCCGAACTGCAAAACAAAAAAATAGCCGGGTGCTGTGACAGGCGCCTGTAGTCCCAGCTACTCGGGAGGCTGAGGCAAGAGAATCGCTTGAGCCCAAGAGCTGGAGGTTGCTGTGAGCAGTGTGACTCCATGGCACTCTACCAAGGGTGATAAAGTGAGAGTCTGTCTCTACAAAAAAAAAAAAAAGAACAAAGGTGGCGACATCACACTACCTGATTTTCACTACAAAGCTAGAGCAAGCTGCATGGCATTGGCACCAAAACAGGCACGCAGACCAACAGCACAGAGCAGAGAGCCCAGAAATACGTCCACTCATTTACAGTCAACTGACCTTCCACATAGGCTCCAGGAACACACAGTGGGGAAAGGACAGTGTCTTCAATAAACGGTGCTGGGAAAACGAAATAGCCACATGCTGAAGAATGAAACGGAACCCTGTCTCACACCTCTACAAAATTCAACTCAAAATGAATAAAAAACTTAAACAGAAGACCTGAAACTATAGAACTACCAGCAGAAGAGATATGGGAAAATGTCTTGGCATTGGTCTTAGCAAAGATTTTTTGGCTAAGACCCCAAAAGCACAAGCAACAAAAGCAAAAATAGACAAGTTTAAAAGTCTCTGTGCAGCAAAGGAAACAAAGAACGAATAACAGAGACAACCCACAAAGAGAGAGAAATTATTCGTAAGCCCTACATCAGATAAGAGGTCAATATCCAAAATATACAAGGAACTCAACTGAATAGTAAGAAAACATTTAAAACTGGGTGTTGGATAGGAAGAGACATTTCTCAAAAGAAGACATACAGTGGCCAAAAAGTATACAAAAAATGCTCATCATCACTAATCACCAGGGAAAAGCAAATTAAAGCACAATGAGATGTCACCTTACAACTGTTAGAATGGCTATTATCAAAAAGACAATATTTGTAAGAGGGACTTTACCTAACAAATGCAAACAGTGCAACCTGGTTTCTTGTACCCTCAATGAATCCCCAACAATAAAAAAAAAAAAAGCCAAGATTCATAAGAACGTGGAGAAAGGGACCTTTGTGCACTGCTGGTGGCGATGTAAATTAGTACAGGGATTATGGAAACTAGTATGGAGCTTTCTCAAAAAAATTAAAAATGGAACTAGCATATGACTCAGCAATCCCACTTGTGGGTATATATCCAAGAGAAATAAAGTCAGTATCTCAGGGAGGTAATCTCCCCTCCTGTGTTCACTACAGCACTGCTCACAATAGCTAAGTTATGTGAACAACTAGGTGTTGAAGAACAGATAAAGGTATAAAGAAATGTGCCCCGACTGACATATATGTGACGGAATACCTTTCGGCTGAGAAAAAGAAGCGACCCTGTTATTCGCTTCAATGCGGACAGCCTGGAGGCTGTTATGTTGAGTGAAATATAAACAGAAAGACAAAAACTGTTTAATGTCACGTAGATGTGTAATCTAATAAAGTTGAATTCCCAGAAGGAGAAAGTAAAGCAGTGGTTACTAGGGGCTGGGGAGACAGTGGCAGAGAGTCAGTTAGAGGGGAGGACTAAGTTTACGAGAGCGATTGTACAGCACGGTGTCTATATTAATAATGATGTGTCATACTCTCGAAAATTGCTAAGAGAGTAGATTTTAAGTGTTCTCACCATAAAGGAAGTAATAAAAATGTGAAGTGACGCATGTGTTAATTAGCAGGAGTTAGGCACCTCGCAGTGTATTTGAAATGTGTATTTCAAAACAACAGGTCCATAATAAATATACATAATTTTTGTTTGTCTATTACAATAAATATTTTGAAAAATAAAAATGTCAAACTCACAGAGGCAGACAGTAGAACCAGGGATACCAGGCGTTGGAGGAGAGGGGAAGGGCGGGAAGATGATCAAAGGATACAAGGTTTGGGGTAGACGGGGGAGAAGTTCTAGAGATCTGTCATACAGCAGGTGTACCATAGTTAATAACGCTGGGATGTAGCTCCGTGCCTGCAGTATCAGCCACATGCACCGGGGCTGCCAGCCCGGGGCCAGCTCACCAACAATGGCAACTGCAACCAAAAAATAGCCAGGGGTTGTGGCAGGCACCTGTAGTCCCAGCTACTTTGGAGGCTGAGGCAAGAGAATGGTTTAAGCCCAAGACTTTGAGGTTGCTGTGAGCTGTAATGCCACAGCACTCCACCCAGGGTGACATAATGAGACTCTGTCTCAAAAATAAATAACACTGTGATGTGTATTTGAAAATTGGTAGGAGAGTAGAGAGTAGATCTTAAATGTTCTCAGCTTAAGTGATAAGCATGTGAGGTGACGGGTAATTACCCTGATATAATCACTACACAATGTTTATGTATATAAACATCCTACTGTATGCCATGAGTGTGTACAATTTTTCACGTGTCAGGCAAACCTTAATAAAGTTGAAAACAAAAATCTTTTTAAATTGCACACAAACTCTATGGACAACCTGTATATATACTATGACCAAAAAAAAAACTATATATACATATATAGATATATATAAACAAAGAACTCTTAAAACTCATCAGCAAGAAAACAAACAAGCCGATGAAACAAGTGGCCAGACAGCTCACTTTAGGAGATCTGCAGATGGCAAATAAGCACATGAAAAGATACTTCACACCAAACATCATTAGGGAAATACACATTAAAATAGCAATGTGATGCCGCTACACACCAATTAGGACAGCCAAAGATGTCAACAAAGGCTGGTGATTCCGGTCGGCTCACCGCCGGCAGGAATGCAAAATGAGACAGCCACTTTGGAAGGCAGTTTGGCAACTTCTTACAAAACTAAACACGCTCCTACCATACAATCCAGCAATTGTGCTCCTTGGTATTTACCCAAGAGTTGAAAACGTATGTCCACATAGAAACCTGCACAGCAATGTTTATAACAGCTTTATTCATAATTGCCAAAACCTGGAGACAACCAAGATGCCCTTCAGTGAGCAAATGGATCAATAAACTGTGATGTATTCAGACAATGGAATAGTATTCACTGCTAAAAAGAAACCCACCATCAAACCATGACAAGACTCGGAAGACACTTAAACTCCTATTGCTCAGTGAAAAGGCTGCACACTGTATATTTCCAAAACATGACATCCCAGATAATGCAGACTATGAGCAGTGAAAAAATGGGTGGTTGCCAGGAGTTGGGAGGAGGGAAGGATGAACAGAGGGAGCATGGGACTTCTAGGGCAGTGAAACGTCTCTCTAGAATACTGCAATGGTGGACACATGTCATTCGGAGTTCATCCAAACCCATAGGAGGTACACCAAGAATAAATCCTAATGTAAACTATAGACCTTGGGTGACAATGATGTGTCAGTGTAGCTTCAACAAATTCATCAGTCTGCTGGAAAACGCTGCGTGTGCGTGAATGGGGTTGGGGGGTACATGGGAAATCTCTGTACCTTCTGCTCAATTTTGCTGTGAATCTAAAACTGCTCTAAAAAAGAAAGTCTATTGATTAAGAAAAAAACAATAACATCAGCTTATAAATGAATCAAAACCAGAAACACCCAACAAGCAAACATTTAGAAGCATATGAGAACGAAATTCTCAAAGTTGTTTGCCATTCCTGACCTCCTCCCAGGACGTCAAACACTGGGGATGTAAATCAGCTGTGGATTGAAGCTAGCAAGGATGATTCACTGGCCTGAGAGTAACAAACAAGCAAAAACAACAACAAAAATATAATCTGTCCCCAAGCACAGCAGCCAGAATCAGACAGGAAAGGATTAAGTTTTACAGTTGACTTACCTGCCCAGAAATTCAGCTCATGGCTGAACAGAGAGAAGAAACCGGCTATTTATTCCTAAATATTTTTTTTTAAGACCAATCCTATAAAGTATGGCAAGAAAAGATAACAAGTTGATTTTCCACTCTGGTAGCTGACTTTGGAAGGAGAGAAACATTTATTTTTTATCAGTTTCCTATTCGCTCGTGATGGTGGTTTTGAAATCGATGGCAACAACGTATAGACGCCCAGTCATGAGGCGTGGCATGTCCCCAGCTGCCATCCACAGCACACAAGGGTTACAAGGATCCCATTCTGCAGAACTGATGTCACACCTTGTCTCTGGAGAGCTCTAGGCAGTATTCGAATTACATTTAAGCACCAACTTAAAACTTTAACTATAAAAAACTAAGGGGATTAAACAAGACAGAATCCTATTATAATACTGTATTAGTAAAAATATGACTGGGAGAAGGAAGTGGATTTTCCGTATTGCCATTATGCTAAATACGCCGTGATTTCCATTAGAAACACAGGAAGCACAGGGCCCTTTTAGCATCAGTCTTCATCAGCGCGCTGGGCTCTCTCTAGCATTTAGTAAGGA
This sequence comes from Arctocebus calabarensis, assembly GCA_963573935.1. Taxonomy (NCBI): domain Eukaryota; kingdom Metazoa; phylum Chordata; class Mammalia; order Primates; family Lorisidae; genus Arctocebus; species Arctocebus calabarensis. Next base: position 79,111 of record CAUYON010061222.1, read on the forward strand.
ACCATGGGTGCCAGCTCCTCGCCAAGGCCAGTCAATAGCGAGTAAATTCCTGTACAAGTTTTCCTAACAGTGACTCACGCAGACCTACGATCTCTCATTTTCCAAAAGACATTTTAAATGAGAACAGAAGGAGGCATCTGGCCAAGTTGAGAATAGGCCCGCCATTGACTCCCTTTGCTTCTCATCCGGATGTTCTGGCTCATGAGGCTGAAGCCTCCTTGGACCGCTGTGCTGGACAGGGGGTTCCTTCTCCCGCTCCGGCCTCTCTCTCCTCCTCTCACTCCTCCAGGACCTCTTTCCCTCCCCCGGTGCAAAGGCCATAAAGCTCTTTCAAGCTACTGAGGCTTTTGAAGCAGCACTGTATTGGAAAAGACTGAAGGACACATTTAAAGGAGAATTTGGTCTCAGGACTGATTTATGTAAAATAATAAATGGTGCCACTTGGCTGTTTATAGAGTTAGAGATAAAATTAGATTCTAGACAGCCCTTCCTTGTGCACATGGGGTAACTGATGGATCGCTGCCTTCACAGGACTTAGGACAACAACCACTCATGGAAATGTACAAGGGGCTCCTTGAGAACACATTTTACAGCCACATCCAATAATTCAAGAGGATATTTCGGGCTCCCAAAATGACTCAAATTTAATTTGGGAATAATACTTGAAAAGAGTAAGCTTATGAAAAGTACCAAGCAGTTAACAATTATAAAAAGTTACTTCCTTCTCCATAGCTAAACAGAAACCATGTCTGCCCAATTTCTCCCCCGTCTCACCTTAGTGAGCACACTTATAGCTTAATCACCCTTAAAATAATAACAATAATAATAATGAGAGCAGACAGTGACCATGGGATGTGGAGAGATGATTATTTCATCAGCTGCCAAGAAGGAAGGAGTTAGGATTTTAGAGAGCTGTTGTTCTTGACTTGGGAGTTTTACCTTCTTACGAGAGGTTAGAAATCCGACTGGCCCCAGGGACCGTATCTACTTGGGCTTTAAAGTCGTCTTGATACAGATGGAAGCTGCCTGCTGGCAATAATCAGTTGTGTTGAATCTGTTCATTTATATAACGAGTATTTGGGGGGCAACTATCATGGGCTTGATGCTTTGCTGTTGCTGGAGATACAAATAGGGGTGAGGAGCAGTCCAAGGTCGAGAGCAGCCTGTAAAGCGGGGTACAAAGTGCTCTTGGGAGGGGAGGGGAGGGACAAAGATCCCCGTCCGCAGTAAGAGGCCACCCAGAGCTGAGGAAGAGTAAACTCGCCAGCAAAACCCTAAGGGTCGAGACAGCGTGGGGAGTAGAGGCAGTACTGGGGGGACAGGGGTGAGAGTTTCAGGTAGGAACATCAAGACGACTTAGAAGGCCGCGCTATTAAGTGGGAGCAAGATGGGGGAGAGGTAAGACCCATAGCAAGCTCAGGAAGAACCCCTGAGAAGGAATGGAGAATGGAAAAGAGCCTCCCACCTACTCAGTGCTAATCTGAAAACAGTGGATCAACAACCACAGGCCCACACGAGAGAAAGACACAGTTAAATCCCAGAAGGGGGAGGAGGGCGTGGTCACATCAGGCCCCGCCTATCGAGTCCAATGTAGATGTACAGGGCACACTTCTCAGGTGAAAGACTCAGCAACTACTCAAATCTTAAACTGCGCCTTACCAATGCAAATAATGTAACCTAATCGTATGTACCCTCATATTAACCCATTAAAAAAAAGGACATCCCCTGGAGCAGGTTGGTTTGGAACCAGGAAGACCCTACCAGTTTTCCAGGTGACAGTTGATAGTGGCCGAGGCCTTGATGGAAAGGGCTCCAGATGGAGTTAAAAGTCACAACTGGCGACTGACTGGACAGGACTGGGAGGCCACAGGGATGGTCTGGGGCTCAGGCTTGAAGATTGGTGTTAGGTGTTTCTAGAGCACAGCAGAGCGCAGACGCTGCAGGCTTCCTGCAAGAGAGAGCCCGCCCCCACCGCACCCTTCCTCTCCCCCCCAGCCCTAGGGGAAGAGGACAAACTATTAGATGCATGGGCAATTTTGGAGAGCTTACAGCAACCTAGTCTCCCACAGATTCTGCAAGTGCCCTGCAAATAGCAGGGCCCAAAAGACATGCGCAGGCTCAGTGAGAATGAGGGGGCGGGGCCTTCCTGTGAGGGGCGGGGCCTTCCAATGAGGCAGGTGAAGCTAAGCAGAAGGCGGGCAGCTTGGCATCCCTGACCTGTTTGGTGCCAGCTGATGTGTGGGCCCTCTGCGTTCACCCAGAATTTGAAGCAATTATATTGAAAATGGAAACGTCCTCAGCAATCTCGTAAACCTGCAGCCCTCACTGTCCAGTTGAGGGAAGCAATGTCCCAATGCATTGACAATTGCACAGGTGGCTTTTCTTATCCCAAAGCTGCTTCCAACTTTCCCCCGGGTCTGTAAACTGCTCCGTCCCTCAGGCCTAATGCTTCTTCCCAAGGGGAGATTGCGGCTTCACACTTTCTTTCCAGGGTCTAAGCCAACACCAAACAATAGAGATTCAATGCAAGCCGCCTTTGTAATTTTAAATTACAATAGTAAATACGTGTTTAAAGGTAAAAACTAAAATGTGAAATTAATTTTAGTGTAGTGTTTTATTTAACTTACCATATCCAAAATGTTTTTTAAATTACCAAGATATTTTATATTCTATGTGTGTATGTTAAATCTTCAAACTCCAATGTGAATTTATACTTAAACACATCTAAATTGTAACTGACCACATATTCTGTGGTGAACAGACACAGGTGGGCAGCTCAGCTCTCTCTGGGCTGTCAGGCCCAGATCCTCAGCCCCGTCTGATTATTATCAGATAGCTAATAATAATGGTAATAGCTGCATGTATGCAGCACCAACTGGATTCTGGGAACCGGGATGAGGACTGTGTGTGCCGTGTGACATGGTGACACATGCATAGGTTCTTACCATACGTGTAGTCCTGGCTCCACCACTTAACTTAGTTCCTTTGAACCTCTCTGTGCTTCAACCTCTCTCTGGAAAATGAAAATGAAAATAAAATTCACCTGCTGAAAGAATTAATTTGGTAATTAATATATAATATTAATATATATTATAATATAATATAATTGCATATAAAGTGCCTAGGACAGAGGCTGCCTTAGCGAGTGCCATATGAATTTCTGTTGTCTGCTTATCCCAGACCACACAGCTTCTTAGAGGTCAATGTGAGAAAGATTGAAACTATCCATGGAATTTCCAGGGGAAGGTTTTGGTGATGCTACCTAGGACAGTCTGATTTACATGATAATGAAAGTCAAAGCCAGGCTGCTGAGGAATGGGGGGGGTAGGCAGTGAGGATCTGATTTCAGTAAAGTCCATGATTTCTTTAAAACCCTGATCAGAAGCACCCCTGTGCACCTGCTCTAGCTACACAACCATAAACCAAATATCTGAAATCTGCCCTGGCTCCCTGAACACAACAGTGTTCAATAGCAGTTAGGTGAACGTAGCTACAGAGGTCAAGAACAGTGTCTAGGGCACCAAGAAAGGGTGGAGAAAAGACTGCAGACAAAGGAGCCTTAAGGCATGGGCACAAGTAGACAAAGACAGGAGGAAGTTAGAATGGAGGTGAGAGAGGAACACGAGGGAGGGATGAAGTCCCAGCTGGCTATTGCCTGCACCCTTTATTCACAGAGCATCAAAGAAAAGCCTTAGCGATCTTAGAAATAAGAACCTTCTTATTCACTTTATTTGAAATGATTTTAAACCTATACAGATTGCTAGCATAGCACAAAGCGTTCCAAATACCCTTTACCCAAATTCACCAATTGCTAGCATTTTGCCACATTCACTTTATCATACATTCTCCCTGTGTCTGAACCATTTAAGATTAAATTGAATACATCATGTCTCTTTATCCCTAAATACCTCCACGTCCATGTGCATTTCCTAAGAAGCAGGACCGTTTCTAATACAACAATACAGTTATCAAATTCAGGAAATTTTACATTGATATAAAACTCTTATCTGTAGTTAGAACCAGTGGGGGGAAATTAAAGAATAGGAGGAGTGGGAGGCGGATGAATAATTCATGGAGTGTGGCTGGATTCTGACTTCACCAACTGACTCCACAATGTCCTCTGTAACAATGTTTTTCTGGTCCGGTGTCCAATTCAATATTATACCTCACGTTTATTCAGTTGTCCGGAAAAAACGACCTTTTCCTTTATTAATGTGAACATGTTGGACTTCGGCACTTTCACTCACCTACTTCAGAGATAACTGGGAATGTCATTTAAATGGATGTAACTTCAGAGGTAGCAGGGATATTAAGAGAGAGTAAGAAGAAAGAGCCCACACAAGATGGAACGGAGGATATGATGTTAGTAAGCCACCTGTGCACGCAGAAGATGATGTCGCTTGGTCCCCGGAAACACGCTCTGAGTGCCCCCTCTGTTTAGACATCACAGAGACATTATGGAAACAAGACCCAATAAAACTGGTTCGGCCCCTGAGGAGATGCCAGTCTAGTGGGAACAACAAACACACAAACAGATCATTTTGATACGATGCGGTAAGTGGCAAGGCCCACCTGCCTGTGGAACCGTCGCATTCCACCAACTGTCTTCATCTCTGCACTCAGGAAGACTCAGAAGCCCTTGGCTGGAGCCTCGAGCTGTCATTTCTATTTGCTGTTTTGCCAACACAGGTCACTAAAGTCCCACTGTAGGATTTGGCAGGAATTCTACCTGTCATCTAGCCTTCAACCCAGCTCAAATAAAGGGGTCAAATAATGACTAAAGCCCTCTCGGCAGGACAGAAATGGCCCAACGATGTCCCTAGGACGGTTTCAGCAAGAAATGGAATAACTCCACAGAACTTTAGAATTGACAGGAGAAGTCCAGACACACACTCGTGAGCAAATTTCAGTGTCTTTTCCTTTGACTCTTGAGAAACCAGAAAATCCCTAGACCTGCTTTGGATTTAGAAAAGAACACTGCTAAAGAAATATTTCCACGTATCTCTTGTCTTTTTTTTTTCTCTATGGGGCAGCTTCTCCTTACGATGCTGCAGACACCTCCAGTGTTCTGGGCTCTTTTCTGAAACTTTCTACCTTTTTGTTACCCATTCCCCAATTTCTTTATTGCTATCATTTTCTAGTCTAGACACTTTTGAAATCACCCTCTCTCTGGCCTTGCATACATCCAAGGTCCTTTTTTTTTTTTCTAAGCTAGGTCCCTCTTTTCCATGCATATCTGGTCTCATTTTAGATTGCATGTGGAGCAGTTTAGATGGACTGTTGTTCCCAGTGGAATTTAACTCTGTGTTCCTACTGGAGTGAGTCTTCTTGTAGAAGTGTCCAAAGGCAGGAGCTGGGCTACGATGCTTCCCACTGGCTCTCCAAGTCTCTGCAACTGAAATCAGTGGGTTCCAGGAGAGAATAAATTATAAAAAGTGGAACATGGGCAGCGCCTGCGGCTCAATGTGTAGGGTGCCGGCCCCATATATACCAAGGGTGGAGGGTTGGAACCTGGCCCTGATCAAACTGCAACCAAAAAATAGCTGGGTGTTGTGGTGGGCGCCTGTAGTCCCAGCTACTCAGGAGACAGAGGCAAGAGAATCACCTAAGCCCAAGAGCCTGAGGTTGCTGTGAGCTGTGATACCACAGCACTCTATAGAGGGCAACAAAATGAGACTCTGTCTCTTAAAAAAAAAAAAAGTGGAACAGCACTGGTACAAATAATATTATACAATGGTGTTCCATTTACCTGGTCTTGTTTGTTAGGTGTCCCACAGTAATTAATGTTTTAGAAAACTGATGTTTATGCCACAATAACAAAACTTAGCAAGTTATTAGTACTGGGAGAGAATTAACTTCAGGAGGACACAGGAGAAACTTTCTGTGGTGGTGAAAATGTTACATCTTGATTGTGCCATGGCAGCACAAACTATATACATTTGCCAAAAGTCATGGCACTGAATACTTTGATAGGGTAAATTTTACTATATGTAAATCATACTTCAATAAACCTGACTTTTAAAAAGGAGAAGTGTAATTAGGACATTATTAAGAAAGCAAAGGGACAATCCACAGAAAAGGGGAAACTATTTCTAAATCGTATATCTGATAAGGATCTAGTATCCAGAATATATAAAGAATTCTTACAACTCAACAACAAGACAATTTTAAAAATAGGCAAAAATTGGTGGTTCCTCAATAAATTAAGCATAGATTTGTTCATTAGACACAGCAATTCCATTCTTAGGTATACAGCCAAAATAAGTGGAAACAGGAATTCAGACAAATACTTGTACCTGCTTATCCATATCAATACCATTCACAAGAGCCAAAAAGTGGAACACCCCAAATGTCCATTGTTTAACAAGTAGATAAACAAATTGGAGTAAGTACAAACAATGGAAAATTATTCAGCCTTAAAAAGGAGTAAAACACCCATGCTGTAACATGAATGAACCCTGATGACTTCATTCTCAGTGAAACAAAATGACACAAAATATCAGGTGATTACATGTGGCCCATTTACGGGGACCTGTCAGAGTAGGTGAATCTAGACAGACCAGACACAGCGTGGGGGTTCCCGGCCTGGAAGGAGGCACCGGGATTGTTGAATGGGTAGAGTCTCCTCTGGAGTAATAACAATGTGGGACATAAAAACAGTGGCTACACAACATTGTCAGTGTACAAACTGTCGCCTGTTCACCGCAAAATGATTGACTTTATGTTATATGAATTTCACATCAATACCAAAACTATTTTTAAGGAAAAAATTAATGTTGGTGATAGAAGCCTGTCTAAGATGCATCGTGCTGCTCCCAGCCTTTCTCCTGGTAGCATGGGGACAACAATGCCTTAAGAGACGTCCACTGATGCTTCAGAGCCTCTGTTGGGGTCCTTCTCAGAACCAGGAGAGCCTCCAGTTTGCGTGAGGACCTGTGATGCCTCTGGGAGAGACAGTGAGAGAAAGCTTGATGACCCATAGATCCTGGGGACCAGATGCCTCAAGTCCTTATCCTGCCTATGGCACTCACATGACTCTCTAAGCTTGCAGCATCCTGCATTCTCTGCACTGACCAGGCATCCAGGTTGGGGGGGCTAAGGCATCACCCTTCAAATGCCCTCTTAGATGGTGTCTGGGAATGTGTTGCCAGTAACTTGGAGGAAGGAAGTAAAACACTTTAAAAATAAAAACTCTTGTCTATTGGCTCGGCGCCTGTGGCTCAATGGGCTAAGGCGCCAGCCACGTACACCTGAGCTGGCGGGTTCGAATCCAGTCCACGCCCACCAAACAACAATGATGGCTGCAACCAAAAAATGGCCGGGCGTTGTAGGGGGGTGCCTGCAGTCGCAGGTACTTGGGAGGCGGAGGCAGGAGACTCACTTGAGCCCAGGAATTGGAGGTTGCTGTGAGCTGTGATACCACAGCACTCTATCCAGGGTGACAGCTTGAGGCTCTGTCTCAAAAAAAAAATAAAAACTCTATCTATTGTCAGACAGTTGATGAAGTTCTGTGAGCACTACAAAGCCAGATTCTCCAAG
>CAUYON010061224.1:0-10962 GCA_963573935.1 Arctocebus calabarensis
ACATGGGAAAATTTGAGAAAGAAGAAATGTCTGATAGGATTGTAGAGCACTAAATGTGCTGGATCTAATAGTTCGTGGAGTGGGTGTATAAGCAGACATGATTCCCTGCCAGACAGACAGTTTTGCTCTGAATTCAAGTTCTTCTGGATATATACCTAGTAGAGGAATTGTAGGATCGAATGGCAGGTCTATTTTTAGATCCCTAAGTGTTCTTCAAACATCTTTCCAAAAGGAATGTATTAGTTTGCATTCCCACCAGCAGTGTAGAAGTGTTCCCTTTTCTCCACATTCACTCCAACATCTGTGGTTTTGGGATTTTGTGATGTGGGCTACTCTTACTGGAGTAAGATGATATCTCAAAGTAGTTTTGATTTGCATTTCTCTGATGATTAAGGATGATGAGCATTTTTTCATGTGTCTGTAGGCCATGCGCCTGTCTTCTTCAGAGAAGTTTCTCTTTAAGTCCCTTGCCCAGCCTGAGATGGGATCACTTGCTCTTTTCTTGCTAATATCTTTGAGTTCTCTGTGGATTCTGGTTATTAAACCTTTGTCAGAGACACAACCTGCAATTATCTTCTCCCATTCTGAGGGCTGTCTGCTTGCTTTACTTACTGTGTTCTTGGCTGTGCAGAACGTTTTAGTTTGATCAGGTCCCAGTAGTGTATTTTTAGTGTTGCTTCAATTGCCTGGGGGGTTACATAGTAGTTTTGAAGGGAAGCCAGAGTCTGGGTTCAAAAAGGAGCAGACACCAGCAGTGATTTCCAAACTGTGGCCTGTAGGCCCCTGGGGACACTTGGAGACATCACAAGATGTTCTTGAACCTCTTTTACACTCCATCATTTTCTGTGGACTGAAGAAAACATTGTGACTTCCATATATGTATTTGTCTATCTTAAAAACATGAAAATGTTGGGGATCAGGGGTGGTCCCCCAACCCAGTTGACCTGGTTTAATTACTCTGCTGAGCTAGAAAGTTCAACTGAGGCACAGCATTAATCAAAAGTAAAAACAATGGAAACTGGAAATAAAACTAGAGCGGCACAGGCACTGTGGCTAGAAAGCAAAAGTAACCTACACAAGTTTCAGGGTAGGAGAGAGAGTTTTTATTTAAGAAGAACAAAGAGAAAGTATAGAGCACTTGCAAAGAGAGCTGGAAACTGGTCCCTCTCATGAAAGAGAAAAGATCTGCAGGGGTGTTAAATACTCCATTGAAATTGGTTGCAAGTCTTTCATTGGTCTCTTTACACCTGCAGGCAGTATTGCCCTTTTCTATTGGTCATTGATTGTCTCTTTCTATTGGTCACTGGTTACCTAGGTTACTTCATACCCACATTCTTATTGGCCCTCCAGACTTCCTTGTTCTGTAGACCCAGTTTTCCTCCCACTCGCCTTGAAGCCTCTTTCTTGCTGTCCCTTCTCAGAAGTAATTATGATTCAAAAAGTACAAGTTACTTAACAGCCTTCCTTACACATATCCCTGTTTCTCACCCATAGAGTCTTCTCCCCTGTCTAGAATGAGAATACCGTCTCCCTTCTCTCTTGCTATTTCCCGTCCTTCCCTCAAGACTAATCTTAGGCCATCACTTCCCGTGGTGTGGCGGGTGATTTTCTGTATCTCAAGCGAGGGTAGAGAATTCTCATCTGTTCTCTCTACCATTCTGGGGAGTTACAGTAATAATAAGAATAAAATAGAAGCTAATCTTTATTAGCTGCCTTTGTGCCAGGCCCCACAAAGTGTGTCCTTTTACTAACCCACTTCACAGATGAAGACACTGGAGCACAGAGAGGATGCATAACCTGCCCAAGGTCACTTCCTAGTCAGTGCAGCTGCGACTCACTCCCAGGCAGCAGTTTGGCTTCAGAGGCCGTGCTCTTGGCCGACACTCTCATGCCCTTTTATCCTATCTATTATTCTACTGCTTACCTGGCTATCGTCTGTGTCTCTGTCTCCATTCATCCATGTATATCACAATCTGTGTGTCTGTCTCCTCCACAAATAACCAGCGTTTTGCTATGATGTTAAAGTGGGGGGAGAAGGGAGTCAAGATTTTCCCTTCCTTCCCATGACGCTGAAAATTCTAGGACCAGGGCCCACACCGTGTGATCCTCCCTTCTCACATCCTCCCCTGTCTGTTAACACGAGGACGATTTTCTCCTTCGGCAGAGAATACCAGACTAAATTACAGAGCAGGCTACAAAATTGCTACCTTCAGCTCCCTTCTTTGCCTGTTTGTCTCTAAAATAGGCTTTTTTCTGTTGGTTGTGTAAATATAAAACAGAACCTACCACTGCTTTGAAATCACGTGGGAAAGTGTATCATCGGCTCCGAGCTCTGTTGGAACAGACCTCCTGGCCACGATGCACTGAGCCCTCCCCAGGAAAAGATGAGGTTCTTGGAAAGTCCAGTTCATAAGTCAGCATTCTTATGTGAACATTTGGGAGGCTGAGATTGGGGAGAGGTTGCCATTTTCTCAGGAATGAGGAGAGGTTTCCATATCTATGCCTCTGCCTTCATTGCTGGTTACTCTGTCTAACACAGGCAACACTTGCTAGTGTTTCCTGTGCCTGGGAGACTCTACCTACACTTGGTGACAGCTTTACCAGGCAAGCTAGCTGGGCATTCCCTCCCCTGGGTGTCAACCACCGACCTTGGACGCCCACAAAGTACCAATTTACCCCAGACTCATCTCTCTTTTTTGCTTTGCTCCAACTCCTTTCTTTTCCTTTTTTACGGATTTCTGGCCAGCACACTTGTTTGAGCTCATAAATGAGGCGTTTCCTTTTCCTTCTTGAAGTGACTTATAAAAGAAACTTTCCATAATCATGTTTAAAGTATGCTGTCCTTCATCTGGGAAAATCCTCCCTGCTCACGGGGGGCCCCCTCCAAAGGCTTGTGTTCTTTGCAGGAAACAGCCAGGGAACAATTCAGATGGATCAGGCATGACGGCCTTGCAAATCTCTCTTGTATAATTTATCGATCTGAAAATCTCATTTCTTCCAATAAGCACACTATTTTATCAAGACGCATTATCTGCAGGAGAGGCAGGAAAGCACATTACATACAATTAAGGAGTGACTTTGTAACTTGTTATGGCTTTAAAACATTTTAATTCCCATAAGGGCTAAATGACCCAGTATATCCCCAACCATCCTAAAGATTGCCAGTTCGATCTATGGAGAGAGCGGGATGTTGTCAAGATAGGCGCAAGCTCTCTAAGGAAGGCAAAAAAGAAAAAGTCGGTGCAAATTACAAAAATATTATGGAGTCAATGAAGAGTGACTCCATAATCATTCAAATGCCATTTCATTTGAATGAAATTGGTATTTCATTCAAATGCCAAAGAGAATCTGAGTTGAGAGCAGTGGTTCTCAGCCTTGATTGTACATTACAATCACTGGGATATTTTTTTTTAAAACTCCATGCCCAAGCCACATCTCAGGCCAATTAAATCAGAATCTCTGAGGGATATCCCTGGGTTATGCGGTAACTATGTTTGACCTTTTGAGAACTGCCAGACCATTTTCCATAGCAGCTGTGCCATTTGACATTCCCCCCCAGCAGCACACAGGGCCTCCAATTTCTCCACATCCTCACTAGTACTTGTTACCTTCTGTCTTTTGCTATTAGGGCCATTTTTTCTTTTTTTTCCCTTTCTATATTTGTGTCATTTTTGTTGTCTATATTTAAGATGTGCAGCATGATGTTTTGATATACATAGTGAACTGATTACTACAATCAAGCGTGTTAACATTTCCACCCTCTCACTTAGCCGTAGTCATTTTTGTCTGTGTGTGTGTGTTAAGAACATCTAGAAATCTCCTCTTAGAAAATTTCCAGTAACAATATACCATAACTCACTCACTATTCTAGTCCTCAAGCTGCTTTGATTTGCATTTCCCTGATAATTAATGATGTTGAGCATCTTTTCATGTGCTTAGTGTCCATTTGTATATCTTCTTTGAAGCAATGTCTATTCAGATCCTTGGCCTATTTTTTAAATTGGGTTAGTTATCTTTTCATTGTGGTGTTGTAAGAGTTCTTTATATATTCTGGATGCAAGTCCCTTATCAGATAAATGATTTGTAAGTGTTTTCCCATTCTGTGGGTTGTCTTTTTCTTTCTTGATGGTCTCCTTTGAAGCACAATAGTTTTCAATTTTGAGTAAATCCAATTTACCTATTTTTGTTGTTGTTGCTTTTTTTTTTTTGTCAAGTCTGCAAGGATGCTTGCAGAATGACATATTTTTATCTTTTTTCTATTTTTATGTTTTTAGAGATGAGGTCTCCCTATAATGCACAGGCTGGTCTTGAACTCCTGAGCTCAAGCAATCCTCCTGCCTCAGCTTCCCAAGTCACTGGGATTATAGGCGTGAGCTATATAATGCCTGGCTTAATCTTCATATTCTTGGTGCCAAGCACAGAACCTGGTCTATAGCAGGCATGCAATAATTGAGAACTGAGATGACGTATCTTTGTTTATCTGAACTTGGGAATTCATTGAGCACTGTATCAATTATTTATTGCTATGTAACAAATGATCTCAATTTAGTGGCTTAAAATAGCAACATTTTATTTTGTTAATAATTGAGTGGGTTGATTAGGCAGTTCTTGTCTGGGCTGGTTCATGTGTCTGTGTTCAGCTTGCAGGTTGGCAGGTGATTGGATGGTGGAAGATGGCCCCACACGTCTGGTGGCTGGCAGACTGTCAGATGGAATGCCTTGGTTCTCCTCCACGTAGCTTTTAACCCTCCAGTAGGCAATCTCAGATTTGTTCACATGAGGTATTTCAGTTACAAGCCCAAGCTCTAATACTCAGGGCTTTTCACACCTCTGCTTATATCAGATTTGCGTGTGTCCTATTGACCAACGTGATTCACATAGCCAAGCTCAGATCTAAGGGATGGCGTATAATCTAGCTCCTATGAGAAGGAATGAATTTGTGACCCTTTTTGCAATCTACCACAAGTAGCTTCTAAAAAGACACTCTTTCAAACAGTTTACAATGTCACTGTGGGCTTCATTCAACAAATATTTATTGAATATTGTTTTAGTCTATTCTGTGCAGCTATAATAGAATAACACAGAATGAGTGATTTATAATAAATTTATTTCTCATAGTTCTGGAGGGTGGGAAGGCCAAGATCAGGGGGCTGGCTTCTACGAAGACCTTTTTGCTGCATCATCCCATGGCAGAAAGTGAGAGATGAAGAGAAGGAAATGGGGCTCAACTAAGAACCCACTCCCAAGATAACAAGCCCACTCCACAAACAACTGCACCAGTCTGCTCATGAGAACTGTGCCTTTATGGCCTAATCACTTCCTAACAGTCTCACTTCTTAATGTTGTTACAATGGCAATTAAATTTCCACATGAGTTTAGAAGGAAACAAACATTCAAATCATAGCAAGTATCTACTAGGTGTCAAGCACAGCTCTAGGCTTTGGAGATAGTAAGCAAAACAAAGAATTTACATTCCAGTGGAAATTGCCATAGGAAAAATTGCAGATAGACTCCCAAACATTGCTCTGATAGTGGTGAAAAGTTGTTTGATTGCCCCCATCGGCAATCAAGATTAAATCCGGGACTTAAGTCTCTGGAAGAACAAGGAGTACAGAAATACCTCTAGGAGTACATGGCATAAGGGAGGAAGAGATCCTGGGGAAGAAAAACAGGCTCCCATAGAAGATGGAACTTTGTTTTTGTATTTTTAAGTGGGTTTGTATCAGTCAGGGTTCAATTAGAGCAGCGGTTCTCAACCTGTGGGTTGCGACCCACAGAAACTGTATTAAAGGGCTGCCACATTAGGAAGGTTGAGAACCACTGAATTAGACAAATATAACCAGTAGGAGATATAAAGAGGTTTGTTGCGAGGAATTTATGTAGTTGTGGGGGCTGGTGAGGCTAGTCTGAAATCTGGTTGTCAGAAAGTGTAGGCTGGAACTCTGAGGTAAGAGCTGAAGCCACAGTCTGCAGGCCGAATTTCTTCTTCTAGGAAACCTCAGCTCTGCTTTGAAGACCTTTCTCCTTATTGAATCAGACCCTCCCAGGTTATCCAGGAAAATCTTCCTTACTTAAAAGTCAACTGATTATGGACCTTAATCACGTCTCCAAAACACCTTCACAGTGGCACCTAACTTCATGTTGAATTTGAACAAGTGGGAGCTGCAGCCTAGCCACACTGACACGTAAAACTAACCATCACAGGGTGAAGCTGAGAACTCCGTGAATGTACTAAAAACCTCTATACACTTTGAATGGGTAAGTTATGTGGCATGTGAAATACGGATATTTTAATAAAGCTGTTTTGCAAAGTGGGTTAATCTCATGTTTGGGGGAGACACTTTTTTCTTTAAAAAAAAAATCTCATTATGAAGTCAGAGGCTGGGAAGTCAGAAGAGAAGCTGTAATGCATGCAAAACGTGGGCTAACTCATCCTGAGCCTGGCACAGTTCCATCCTCTCAGCTAGAAGTCAGAGTAATTTCTCCATGGCTTCCTTACTGCCTCTGTGTCATAGACCAATTAATGTTTATGCTCCTCAGCCGGTCACAGGAGGAGACAGATGTTGGGAGAGCCAAAGAGCACTGTCTGTGCTAAGAGCCTAAGAGGCAGGCGCCATGGGCTGCTTTGGGGATGCAGGACCTGATGTCACCTCCTAATAAAAACCATGTCACCTCCAATGAGCTCTGTCTTCTCTATGCTCAAGTAGCTGTGGCCTGTGGGCAGCCGTTAGCACTCAGCTACAGAGACAAATACACGTAAGTAGGTGGTGAGCATAAAAAAAGTGTGGCGAGGGTTAGATGTGTTCCAGGGATTTAAGAAGAATGAGATCAAGCTGGAATTGCTTGGAGAAAGCCCTGGGGAAAGAAAGGATGGCTAACACAGATACAGATGAAATAGGAAGGCTTACATCAGGACTAGACACAAAGGGCTGGAGGAGAGAAGAGGCTGAGCTGACTGCAACAGACAGATTGGGAGAGTGCCTGGGGGAGGTAGGTGGAGGGCAGGAGGCTCTCCAAGGGTAGGCAGAGGAATGAGGGCTAGATGCAAACTAGCGGCCCCCAAAGTAGGGGTGCATATCTAATGGGGGGGTCAAGATGACCCCCTGGGGTGAGGGAAGAAATGAGAAGTTATATTGTATTCATTTTTGGTCTAAAGAGTCAGATAATCATCTCAACCAGTAGGTAAGATACGGATTGATTCCACCACACTGCGTCCATCTGTAGGTCAGATAGTCACAAAACAAGAGCAATGTTCACATTATCTTGAAGGTAGAGGCGGGAGCTCCTCAATTGAGGGAATGATAAGCCTCAGCATTTGCTTTCAGCATTTGGTACCATATTGCCATTTTCTTCTGCCTGGTTAGAATGTGTTTACAGATTCTAGCATCAAGTTATAATAAAACCAAGCCTCACAAAAAGAACCAATGACTTTGAAGAACCCGCAGAGGAACCCTTATTTGAAAATAATATTGATAAGGCAAGAAGAATTCAAACAAGAAAATGTTAGATTCCTCCTGTTGACAAGGCAGCAAATGCTGTCTTCTCCTTCTAGCACATTCTTTGCCTATCATGATAAAGTCAAAACAATGACTGTCGGAGGGGAGGGGAGAGGATGGGTGGAGGGAGGGCGATTGGTGGGATCACACCTACAGTGCATCTTAGAAGGGTACAGGTGAAACTTACTAAATGTAGACTACCAATGTCTACATATAGTGATTATGAAAATGCCATGAAGGCTATGTTAAACAGTTCGATGAAAATATTTCAGATTGTATATGAAGTCAGCACATTGTGCCCCATGATTACACTAATGTACACAATTATGATTTAATAAAAATTGAAAAAAAAAAACAAAACAATGATTGTCAGCTCTCCCAGCACAGCAGTCATGGCTCTGTGCTACCCTATGGCCATTGGTCTCAGCAATGACCACAAGGTGATCAAGAAGGTGAGCAAGCCTGCCGGGCATGGTGGCTCACACCTTGTAATCATAGAACTCTGGGAGGCTGAGGTGGGTGGATTGCTTGAGCTCAGGAGATCAAGACCCCATCTCAGCTAAAAACTGAAAAACTAGCCAGGCGTTGGGGCAGCCACATGTAGTTCCAGCTACTCAGGAGGCTGAGGCAAGAGAATCGCTTGAGCCCATGGAGTTCGAGGTTGCTGTGAGTTATGATGCCAGAGCACTCTAACAAAGGCAACAGATTAAGACTCTGTCTCAAAGAAAAAAAAAAGAACGTGAGCAAGCCAAGGCACTGTTGACTCACCAAGCATACCAAATCCATGCAGAACTTGATTTGAGAGGAGGTAGCTTTGCCATGTACAAGTGGTGGGCTATGAAGCTCCTCCAAGTCTCCAAAGACAAGCAGGCCCTCAAGTTCATCAAGAAAAGGGTGGTAACCGGGCTACTGTGGCTCACACCTGTAATCCTAGCACTCTGAGGCGGGCGGATTGTCTGAGCTCAGGGGTTCGTGAGACCAGCCTGAGCAAGAACAAGACCATGTCTCAAAAAAAAAAAAAATGGGTGGGGACATGGATCTGTCCCAAGACAAGGTGAGAGGAGCTGAGTGATGTGCTGGCCACCATCAGGAAAGTGGCTGACAAGGACTGAGCCCTTTTCCCTCTCTGTGCATAATAAAACCTTTACAGAAAAAAAAGACCATCTTTTCAGATCTAAAAAAAGATTTTTCAAGGTATTCAAAATTATTCAGGTGCCTATTAGAAATATGGATATGTAGCTTGCCCAAGAAACAGTCTATGACTTACACTGGGTTAATGACAGTACAGGTTGAGCATCTGAAAATCCAAAATTTAAAATGCTCCAAAATCCAAAACTTTTTGAGCACTGACCTTAGGCCACAAGTGGAAAATTCCAAGTACCTGACTTCAAGTGACATGTCACAGTCAAAATGCAGTCAAAACTTTGTGTCATGCACAGAATTATTAAAAATATTATATACAATTGTCTTCAGGCCAGGTGGTAAGGTATATACAAGACATAAAAGGAAACTTGAGTCCCATCCCCAAGATATCTCATTTCCTGAAAAAAATATGAAATCCAATAAGGGATACTCTTTTCTGTATCCCATTTATAAATAAATAAGTATAATAATGGGCTACTTACGAATGTACACAAGCAAAAGATTTGGGGCTCACTGTTTACAACAATGAGAAGGCTTTTTTCAGGGAATAGTACGTTCTCTGCTGGCCATTGTTAATATCCAGGCTGTCCTAGGTTGGGTTCCCATAGAAGCAGAGTTGGAGATAAGGATTTGAGTGCGGATAGTTTAATCGGGAGATGGCCCCACTGAGCACTAGCAGGGAAGTGGGATGGGAAGTAGGGAAGGAAAGAAACCAGTACAGGGTGTGTAGGCGAGCAGGTTACCACTGTGGGCAACGGAGGCAGCTAGGGAATGGTGTAGGATCTGCCTCAGTGTTGTCCCACCCTAGGGAAAGGGAAAACAGAGCAGTTACACCACAACTTCCGCCATTATTGGTCAAGAATCACTTCCAGGGCCATTACTTCCCAGCCTGCCCTGCACTGGGGCAAGGCCAAGAAATCCTTCAGACTGACAGTCCCGGGGCCTTGGAGAAGAAAGGTACTGGTGTGTAAGAGAACGCTGAGGTCTCAGGGACGTGGGTGGGGCGTCCGCAGTGTCTGCTACCTGAATGTGTTCCTGGCTCGAATCTCTGCCATAAGCAGCATTTACTCTCTATCTCCTTATTCTTTGTGTGTGTGTTTTCACTTTTTGCTTATCAAACCCTGGACAGGGCATGAGGGTCCTGAAGGCCTTGGAGACAGTGTGTTATCAAGGGTAGAGAAGAAGCCCCTTCTGCACTCTCCGGGGCCATGCCATGGTACTCCCAGTCCATTGTAACAAACTATAGAAATGATCCCTGAAAGTATAGTCTTACTCCCAGTCCATTGTAAAGGAGCTCCTGGACTATCCCGCTAGATGCAGGGAGGTGCGTTTTGTAAAATTCTGCTTGGGGCTCTAACAGGTTAAACTGCAACAGAAAATACCAAAAGGAAAGGGTGGGACCGGGGGTTCTCAGGGAGGCTCCAAAAGGTTCAAAAAGTTCAATTCAGTTAGGATTGAAGCCACGGCTCCCCCTTGCCGTCATTCAGAAGTCAGGTTAAGTTAACACCAGGTCCGTCCTAGAGGGATGGGCCATTTGTGAGTTGCTGTGACTAACCCAGAGAGATCTGGGCAGCAAAGGAGACATTATGAAGGGCTCCAGCCCCAGAAGAGAGGTAGACTTTGACCACCACCTGCTTATACTAAGGCCATCCACCTAGCAAACAGATCCCCCTTTTGGGGGGCAGGGAGGATAAGCGAGTCCCACTCTAGTTGAACAACCACTTTGGTATACGGACTAGGGCTTCAGGCCCTATATACAAGGGAGGGACTGTCACTTGGTTATGGAGTGCTTCAAAGGAAGGTCCAGAGCAGGGTGGAGGGGCGGAAGACCCCCAGCTGCCCAGGGCAGGTCCGTCCTATGGGCAGGAAGACGAGGCAGCTAGAAACAGCAGAACACAAAGGAGCCCAAACTGGCATGTTTCCCTGACAAGAGATTTTTACTGGGGACAGGAAAGAGACAACTAAAACTGTTCCTCTCCCCACTAAGGAGAGAGGAATAGAAAGAGAGGCAGAAGGAGACAACAACCAAAGCAAATAGACATCCTACCCAATGGGAAAGGATATTTGCATCTTTTGAATCAGACAAAGGCTTGATATCCAGGATCTATAGAGAACTCAAATTAATCCACATGAAGAAAGCCAACAATCCCATATGTCAATGGGCAAGAGACATGAAAAGAACCTTCTCTAAAGAAGACAGACGAATGGCTAACAAACATATGAAAAAATGCTCATCATCCCTAATTATTAGAGAAATGCAAATCAAAACCACCCTGAGATACCGTCTAACCCCAGTGAGAATGGCCCACATCACAAAATCTCA
>CAUYON010061227.1:0-28595 GCA_963573935.1 Arctocebus calabarensis
TTGTATGCAGCAGCTATCTGGCCTGAGTTTTTGTATCCAGTCAGCCAACCTATGCCTCTTTAGAGGACAATTTAAACCATTCACATTAATTGAAAATATAATAATAATATATAATATAATTCATAATGTCATGAATAAGAGATTCTGTGTCTTGTGAAGCCACTTCATCTCTTTCGGGGATCCCTATGAGGCGAATATTGGTTTTCTTCAAGTTATCCAACAGCTCTCTGAGAGAGTGATCTGTTTTTGCCTTCCATTTCTCTTGCTCTTTGGAGGTTTGAGAGCTTTCGAAAGCTTTGTCTTCCGTGTCAGAAATCCTTTCTTCTGCTTGCTCCTTTCTGTTACTAAGGATTCTACTGAATTTCTCAGATCTTTAAGGGCTGCAACTTCTTGTTTCGATGTGTCAAAGTCTTTGGTCATTTTGTCTTTGAATTTGTTGAATTCTTGAGACATCTTTTGGGTCATCTTTTGAATTACTGCTTGAAATTCTAATTCCATCTTTTCCTCCATTCCACTGATTTTATTTGCAATCCAGATTCTGAATTCGATTTCAGACATCTCAGCCATTTGCCTATGCAGGAGATCTTGTGCTGTGTCTACCTTGTCATTACTTGGAGGGGTTGGTCTACTCTGATTATTCATATTGCCAGAGTTTTTCCATTGATTTCACCCCATGGTTGTTTTTCACCATTGGGTCTGGCCCTTCAAGTGATGGGCCCTGGGCCGTTCAGTTGTCCGGGAGGTTTTTGGCCAGGGATGGGCCTGCAGAGAGGCCTGGCAGTCCCCGGTGTAGTCCCTGGAAGAAGGCTGCCCTGTGTAGGTCCCGTAGGTGCCAGGCGGAGTCCTGTGCAGTTGCTGGGAGTGACCCTGGCCGGGGGCCTGGTGATCACTCGTGGAGTCCCTGGCAGAAAGCAGACCTATAGAAGCCCAGCAAGTGTGAGATACAGGGCCTGGTAGTCACCAGGGGAGTTCCTGGTTAGGGGCAGGCCTGCAGAGGCCTGGAAGTCGCCAGTAGAGTCCCTGACAGAAGGCTGGCCTGCAGAGGCCCCATGGATGCTAGGTGGAGGCCCACGTGGTCACTGGGACTGTCCTGACCAGGGGCGGACCTGCAGGGGCCCTGCAGATGCCAGGCAGAGGCCCGTGCAATTCAATTGCCGGAGGGAGTTCCTGGCCGGAGGCAGACTTGCGGAGGCCTGGCAGTTGCCAACAGAGTCTGTAGCAGACCCTGGGCCTACAGAAGTCCGGCAAGCACAGAGCATAGGGCCAGGTGGTTGTTGGGGAGGTTCCTTGCCTAGGGTGGGCCTGCAGAGGCCTGGTGGTTACAAGCAGAGTTCCTGGCAGAAGGCAGGCCTGCGGAAGCCCTGCAAGCTCTGGCGTAGAGCCACACAATCGCCAGGGGATTTACTCACGAGGGGCGGACCTCCAGGGGCCCTGCAGGTTCCAGGCAGAGGCCTGTGTTGTCTTCGGGGGAGTTCCTGGCCGTGGGCCACCCTGTAGAGGCCTGGAGGTTGCAGGCAGAGTTCCTGGCAGAAGGTGGGCCTGTGGAAGCCCTGCAAGCTCGGGCACAGAGCTGCACAGTCACCAGGGGATTTACTCGCCAGGGTGGACCTGCAGGGGCCCTGCGGGCGACAGGCGGAGGCCAGTGCAGTTGCTGGGGGAGTTCCTGGCCAGGGGCAGACCTGCAGATGCCTGGCAGTTGCTGGCAGAGATTCTAGCAGATTCGGGTCTGCAGAAGCCCAGCAAGTACGGGACGCTGGGCCAAACAGCTGCTAGAGGAATTCCTGGGCGGGGGACGGACCTCAAGAAGCACTTTGTTTGAATCATGTCAGGACGTTGTTCTCTCATTTGAGTCACTATATTCATAATGTTGAAAAGGAAGTATCTCAGTATCTGTTCTTCTCTCTGTTGCTTGAATGAGTCCCAAAGGTGAAGTTACCAGGCAGATTCTTATGTGCTAAATCCTTGGATGTTTTTTTCTGACTTGACAAAAATGTAAGGTCTCCTGAAACCTTGGGTCTTCTATATGAGAGCCTTCTCCCTTATAATCTTTTACTGGGCCTGTCAGCCAGGGATCCCAACTGCCCCCCCCATATCTACCAGTTTAAGCATCCTTAAGCATCTAAAAAATAGAAAATATAATTAATTGATTAATAATATATTTGTATGCTTAATAACTTCCTCTTCTTATTGCTAGGCAGTAAGATTTCAAGTGTGAAGACTGTGTCACTTTGCTGGCCACTGTATTCCCACACCTAGCATAGTAAGAATTTAATAAAGATTTGTTGAACAAGTCAAAGAATCATGAATAAATCAGAGAAACTTAGTTTTGCCTATTTTTTTTTAAGAGACAGTGCATCACTGTTGCCCAGGCTGGAGTACAGGGGCATGATCAGAGCTCACTATGGCAGCCTTGAATGGCTCACACAATCATCCTACCTCAGCCTCTCAAGAAGCTGGAACTATAGGCATGTGCCACCATGCCTAACTAATGTTTTTAATTACTTATTTTTTCTTTTAGATTTAGGGTCTTGCCGTGTTGCCCAGGCTAGTCTCAAACTCCTAGCCTCAAGCAATTCTCTCACCTGGGCCTTCCAATATGCTGGGATATAGGTGTGAGTTATCAACCTGACCAAGACCTAGTTTTGAATCTTGATCTCTGTTTAGTGTGCTCTTGTAAAAACTGTTCAACTGCTCCATGCCTCAGCTTCTTAAAATTCATAATAGTGCTAATTCTTTTAAGTTATTAGAATATTTTAATAAGATAAGGCCTGCACAGTGATTATCACACAGGGTAGCAAGTAATATGTATTCAATAAAATTAACTATTATGCAATGTTTAAAGTACTGTATAGAATTGCAGAATTAAGCTTATATTATGATCTAAGCTATTCAAAATGGTATTAATGTTTCCACATTAAATTGATTCCATTCTAATGATTGTCTTATCTAATCATGATAATTATCTTGTTCTAAGCATGGTATTTTAAAGCATGGTATTTTATAGTTCAGAAAGCCTCTCCACAGCCTTATCCCTTTAATCATGAGAGGGTATCATTGAACATCTTTTTTTACCCATTTCTTGTGGGTAGGAAATGACGCTAAGAGAATTTCAGTGACTTATCCAAGTTTTGTAGCCCTAGAAATGGTATCCATGTATTCCCAGTAGTCCCTGACTACCATAAACACATCCCTTCATTTCAATCTTTAGTAGTTAATGGTAGTATTATTGCTCCTAAACATATATTTCTCTACTTCTCCCCTGCATATACTATAGTTCTCATCCCATTAGTCTGTGTTCATTAACTTACTTTATGTCTTTTTATTTTTTTCATTGTTTTTAACATTGTATTTATTTTTAATAAAAATGTGATTTTTAAACTAACGAGAAAGGCACCAATTATTATTTTATTTATTTATATTTTTCAGAGAGAGTCTCACTTTATCACCCTCAGTAGAGTGCTGTGGCGTCACAGCTTATAGCAACCTCCAGCTCCTGGGCTTAGGTGATTCTCTTGCCTCAACCTCCTGAGTAGCTGGGACTACAGGTGCCCACCACAATGCCTGGCTATTTTTTTGTTGCAGTTTGGCAGGAGCCGGGTTTAAACCCACCATTCTTAGTATATGGGGCCGGTGCGCTTCCCACGGAGCCACAGTTGCCTCCCACCAATTGTTATTTCTTAAATAAATTAATGATTTTTTAAATACTCAAATTAACTTATATGAGATATCAGTTTTTATTACTGCTATAACAAATTACCACAGATTTGGTGGCTTAAAACAACACATTTATTCTCTTACTGTTCTGAAGGTCAAAAGTCTGATATGGGTCTCACTAGACCAAAGCAAGGTGTCAGCATGGCTGTTTCTTTCTGAAGGTGTAGTCTTGGCTTCTGCCAGTTTCCCAAGGCTGCTCCATTTCTTGGCTCCTAGACTCACACCATTTCCTCATCTATTTCCATTTCATCACTTCATCACCTCTTATGTCTTTTTTAATTTATAAGTTAACAAATGTCTTTGACTTCTCCTATAACAAGATTAATAGTCCAAGAGACCTCTAATTAGAAGTTGCAGTGAGGATTGTTTTTTAAGTAACAAAACCAGGTGAATTGTATCTCATGTAGAATGAAGTCACAATGTAAGTGAAATGGACTAATAGCATATGTCTCTCACAGGGATGCTTTGAATATTAAAAAAGTTCACATGTAGTGAGTTCTAAAATTTTATGAAATATTTACAAAATATTTTCTACATGTTGGTCACCTCTTTGTAAAATTTTGTAATAAATATTTAGAAAACAAACATACATTTAGCTATAATTTCCCATTTTGCCTATGTGTGGAACCTTATGGGCAATTTTTGGAATACTCCATGTGTAAAACTTGCCATGCAGTGTCTATCCAGGCCGAGTGCCCAGTATTTGTTAGTTCTGTTCCCCTTCCCTGCCAGGCTCTACTCCACCT
Source organism: Arctocebus calabarensis (assembly GCA_963573935.1). Classification (NCBI taxonomy): domain Eukaryota; kingdom Metazoa; phylum Chordata; class Mammalia; order Primates; family Lorisidae; genus Arctocebus; species Arctocebus calabarensis. The sequence goes on from CAUYON010061227.1 coordinate 4,461, forward strand.
GACAGTTTCCACTTCTCTTCTGCAACTACACATACAACTTTAATGTTCAAGAAAATGGCTTTAGAATGCCACAGGTAACCCTGTTTAGAAATAGCATTATAGAATGCACAGACACCGCAAGACTAAAGACATACCATATTTTATTTATATAAGAAAGCTAATGGTTTCTGTTGTGTCTCTGTCTACCCCCCTCCCCTGAACTACAGGCTGTATTACTGGGCAGAAACTGCAATTCCAAAGAGTTTTCAAACTGTTACAAATTGGAATCCACCAGGGAAAGGCTCACTAGAGGACATCACAGGAGAGGTTATCATTTTTCCCTTTTGAAGTTAGGCCTCATATCTTTTTCTCATTATAATCATTACTTTGAAATATGATTTTTTAAACAGTAATTTTCTAGAACAAAAGGGATAATACTATATTTCAAAAGCTTTAGTGTGAAATTAAACCTTTGAACTACTGTGAAAAAAATTATTCCCCCAAGGCCGCAAGGCTTAAAGGTTATTAAAAATTTAATTTTAAAGAAGGCATACAGGGAAGAAAAGATATATAAATGCTACTTAGAACCCAGATTGCCCAATATAATAACTCCCATTGCTCCTTATTTTTAAATAATCTGGAAATGTGAACAAATGCGGTCCATTTTTTTTTTTTTCCAGTGGCAAATCAGTATGTTACCAGATGGCTGGGCTTGCTTGTTAACATCATCTGTTTTCTACTGGAAGCACATGGGCTGTGGTGGTTCAGCTGGTACCTTCCACCGCCCCCATTTAGCAAAGATAATAGCATGATGTAGGGAGAAGCACCAGATACAGGATTCACCAAACTGGAAGAATCCCCCTAACTCCAGGTCTATTTATTGCCATTATATTTACTGTAAGAGCAAGTATCTAAACCACAGAATAAATAGTCAACACTTAAAGGACTGGCATGATTGAAAGGGTTTCAGTTCTCTCATTTGTAAATGAAAAGTATTTTCTTCATTCTAGGCTGTGGGCATAATATTAACACTTTCACTAACCACACAGTGTGACATTAGGTCATTTGCTTTTTGGTACCCTATTTTCTCATGTGTAAATGAGGATAATGATGGTACCTACCCTCCCTACCTCACATGATTGTCATTGATATTAAATTCATTCATGCATATATAATGCTATAAATAATGCCTGGCATATCATAAGCATAATATGTTACTGTAATCTTTATTAATTTTACTCCTATCATGTCCAAGTAATGTTAACATATAAAGGTGAGTAGATGATAGCTATACCCTGAAGGGGCTCAAAAGCAGATAGGAGAGAGTCACATAAGCAGCCAAGATACAAATTACAGCATGGATGACAAATTGAAGGTATGTGAAGGCACTTGTTTGTGATTTGGATTTGCATGAGTGGTGGTGGTGGTAGTGGAAGAGGTGGTTAGAGAAGACTTCCCTGAGGATGTCCCTGAGGAGAAGTTCTGAACACAAAAGCATGAAAGTTCATGGAGCATTAATAAAGCTTGTTTCCCAGGGACACTGCAGAAAAATAAATTACATAAAACTGTGATTTCCAACTCTGACTGCAATTTGAAATCATCCGTGAAGATCCTTAAAAATAACCCTACTGAATCAGAATCTGCAGGTTTTAACAACCTGCACACACAATTCTGATGCAAAGGTAGGGTTGAACACCACTAAGATAATGCATATTGAAAGCACATTGAAAATAGTGAATCATAACACAAATGCTAGATATTGTTATTGCTAATTAATATGCAAGTACTTAAATCAAATAATCTCAAAGTCCTTTCTTTTCCATATACATTTTGTTAAGTATATTCATCCTCCAGCAGAAGTAGCACACAAGGTCATTAATGACTAGCACAAGAAGCTGAACTTAAGAAAAAGCCATTGTCAACTTGGAAAAATAGCCAGCTCTTGTGCTTCAAACAGAGGATGTGTCTGTCTTCTGTTTCTTCCAGAATAACTGGTGTTAGTACAAAGATCTTCATAGAAATAATTAGGAGTAGGCTCCACTTCACCCAGCAATAACCAGATTCATCTTCTCTTGACATAATAATCCTGAAGTTCAGATGTTTAAGGAAAGAAAGAGGTTGATAACGTGGTGCTTGTCTGAATCATAGTTTTTGAGTCCTGTCCATCATATGTTTAGAGGTAACGCTTAGGATTGCATGGAGGACTAGCAGGAGATACTGACAAAAGTGCTCAGGCTCCCAGCTAGTGTGGAGAGAGATCTGGTTCCGTCTGACAAAAACAAACACAGGTGTAAGTTAACAGGACCTCCTGAAGGTCCTTTGCAGAGTAACTCTCAGGACTCAAGCATCCTCACTGAGAGTTCTCATGCTCATGATCAGCAACTATATAAACTATTTTTCAACCACTGTTTTTTCTCTTCCTGAAAAGAGTTCAGCAAATATAATTTATCCTATCAAGATTTATTTCCAGTGATGCTTATGTTTATGATATTCCAATGTCTTTTATATGCCCAGCTGGCTTATCCATTAATGTGGATCTGCAAAAAAACAACTAGACAGTTAAAACGGGAAAGTTATATGATCAATTTATAATTTAGAACAGTAATCAAATGAGTTCATACCTTCCAGGTGTGTAGAACAATGCCTGGAATAAAGTAAAAAATCAGTAAAGTCGAACTATTGCTTTAACAACCACAACCACTATTACTACTATTGTTATTATCAACCACAAATTCATACTTTCCATCCCTACCCTTCAATGACACAGACAAATTCTTTTTTCTCTGATAAGGTATAGACCCACAAGAGACAAAAGTGCATCTCTCTGATTGACTGATTTATACCCAGTACATAGCATTGTTCAATAAATATACATGGAATAAATTCAAGATTACATTAACTTAATCCTCAAAACCCTGCCAATCTTTTTCGAGTTGGTATCGTGAATAATGTAATTTTTCCCTTAGAGTGAAATTGATATCCATTCGCTCAATTTTTCTTTTGATTTCATTTATGAATGCAGTTTTTCATCACAGTTTAGGAAATGAGAGAGAGGCCTTTAAATTAAGGGAAAAAAGAGGGAAAAGAAGCATTTTCCAATTAATTAAGAAATAATGCAACTTCCAGCCTCATTATTTGAATGAAAACTATTTCTCTTATTATTCTGTTTTTGGCAGTTGTGAGGATAAGATGAAGGTTGCAGGGCCATAAGAGGGGAAAGAAGCCTGGACAGGGCAGTCTCCAGGGCAGACAGCACATACACAAATCCTAGCAATGAGAGGAAAGGGGAGGCACAGAATGATAGCTTTGCTTCCCTGACAGAGGCCAAGCATCTATGTTCACTTACATTTCAAAGGGATAATAATAACAATAAATGGCATTCTATGGTCAAAAAGTAATTGACACATACATCAGATATGACACATGTCTGAGCTCTGACTTTTCCTTTGTTAAATGAGGATAAACTTTATCTCTCATGTCGAGTATTGGAGCTTAAATAAAATAAAATGTAAAGGGCTTAATATGCTAGCACTTGCTAAGGATTCCTGGATGGGAATGTGAGTTTCTCTGTGTCTTTACCGCAAACTCCTCACCTTGGGTCTGGGAGAAGGTCGTTTATTAACCTCATTTCATAGGTGAGGGACCATTGGCTGGGGCGAATGAATTGGCCTAGCCTACCCTTCTGTCTCTCTGTTAGAAACCAGAGTTGGGACTCTAAATCAGGAATCTAATAAAACCATTCCTTCTTCTGATATAAATTTTTGTTACTTTTTTTTAATTTGCAGAGACTTTGATTGCCCGTCTTGATAGCATACTCTTTTTTTTTTCTTGTCTTGCAATACAGACAAGAAAAATTTGCAGAGACTTTGATTGCCTGTCTTGATAGCATAGTCTTTATTTTTTTACTTGTCTTGTATATTCAGAACCTGGTAGGTTTTTGACTTCAATTAAAAATGAGTATACTTGATGATCTAATGAAGATCACCGCATCATGCATAGACTAGTAATGCCTGAGTGCCTTCAGCTTCCTAATACTAAAGGGTACTCATCTTGAAAATGAGAAGCAGAGAGATGTGTATGCTTCCATACAGAAGGAGAAAAATCAGGGTGACAGGAGAATGAACATTAGGGATGAGGTGACACTTCTAGAAGCCAGGACTCTAGAAAGCTAACTATGTTGGAAGGTGCTGAACAAAGGGAAAACTTGTAATAGTCAAATTTTAAAGGAGTAATAAAGTCCCCTCTACATGGACAGTGAAAGAACAAAGCACAAAAATCAGCAAAGGAATTAATACCATTTCAAAAAAATATATGCTATCCATTCTAACTAGTTTTACTAAATGCCAAGGATGTGTGAGACATCGCTGCCAGCTGGATACTTTTGATATGCTGTCTTTTTAATAGTAAAGGGTTATCATCCCCAGATTAGCATAGCCACTAAGAGCACAATCTTTGGAGATCTTGCATTTTTTTTTCTGGGCATCCCAATTATCCGAATAATATTGACTTGGCTATTTTATGAAGCCTGGAGTTTGGCTTTCTGTGTGATACTGAAAGTATCATAGGTGATTGAGAATGAACAACTTGTTGGAAAAAGCAGCATTTATATAATTTTGTTCTAGAGGCAGAAATACATATCAGATGTGCTTATAGTCCCGACTCTGGAAAACTCTGACTTAGACACTTCACCAAATTCCCTCTGCTGTGTATAGGAAACAGAATACAGGTAATCCTCAAAGCCCTTTCCACATCAAATCTTCAAACTTATGAGATGACCAGAAACACCTTTATAGATCCCAGAACAAAAATGCCTTTTCTGCTTTGACAAAGGTGACTGACCTCGCCTGGGTTGTGAGTTTCCCTGCTTTTAAGTACAGGCACCTGCGCACCGCTGGATGGTCAAGGCTCTGACACAAGGACTTGTGTGTTGTGAATCTTGTTTACTAGATGCTCCGTGATTGAGTGAGAGTTAAAGCAGGCCTGCAGTAGTGATATTTGCATCCTCTGCAGTTTCATCACCTCCTTCTCAGCTTGCCTCCACTGGGTATGCTCTGCAGTGAGAAACCCTCAGGGTTTGCCCAGGGCAGCATCACAGAAAGTGGCCTCGGGCTTCCCTTACTGCACAAAGGAGGGGGAGGGAAAGAACTTCCATCTGTACTTACTCCCCAGGACCAGAGCTCCATAAATACCTAGACTTCTGTTGCATAAATACCTGCTGTCATTGGACTTAATTTTCCAGAATAAAATTTAAACGGCCCCTGCACTCTTCAGATTTTTAATGAGCATTGGGAAAAGACTACTATTGAGTGGAATGGACTCATGAAGCCACCATTTTATTAGTCTGAGGTCATCTTTATTTTGATTATTGTTCTTAGAAGTATAGGATTATCTTCAGACATTCGCAAACCTCTGTCAACTTTCTATCCCCAAAAAAGGTCAACTGAAATTCCAAAGAGATTAATAATTCCTTGCAAGCTCTATGGAGAAGCTCTCAGAGTTTCAAAGATCTATTAATATTTCAGATGCCAGTTAAGCAAAGTCATGTATTTGTTTTAAAATGGGTGATTAAACAAATAAGAGTTGGCCATGCCCTGCTTGAAATCAAGTGTGATTCGCCTTTTGGAAAATGTTTATTAATTTATTATCACTCACTAGTTACAGGGCACTATAATACATTTTTCCTTATATGTCACATTATAGTATTGCCTATATTCTCAAAAGTCTTTCTGACACCCTAGCTCTTACACTACCTCCTTTTAAATACCTTTTTCTTTATTCTTTGTGTATTCTAATCCTGATTACTCCAGTTACTGGCTTGACAACCTAAAACAAATTCCTCTTCAAATATATATTCCTTAAAATTATAAAACAGGGTATAACTTGAATTAAATAAGTTAAATATCTAAGGAACATATAGTTTTATTTTACCTGAAATAAATTCAGTACTTATTAAGCACCAATTAGTCAGGTACTCTGAATAAGTGATTTTATTTTTTCTTCTCAATACTCACATGATGTAGATATTATCCAGTCATACAGATAAGGAAACTTAAGCTCAGAGTTAGTAAACTAATTTAATTTTCACAACTAGTGAATAATAGTCAGAATATGAACCAAAGCTATTATGATTAGAGCACTAGCTGCCTCTTTATGCATGAAACATTATTATTATAGATTATTTTATTTTGAATTTTCAAATGTGGTCTTTCATTAGGAATATATATCACCCCTTGATCTTATCTTACGAAGTCAATTTTCAATGGAGTTAATGCCATAGGTTAAATAACAAATGAGAGGTGGTGAAGACAGAGGAAAGGATAGAGGATTTTGAAAATCTGGGAGATAGTCTAAAAAAAAAGAGAAAATGGAAAAGGAAAATAAAAGTAAAATGTAAACTGAACAGTTTATCTGCCAGGCAGACTCACACTAAAATATAAGTTTTGGTTGAGAACACTTGCACAATATTGAAACATATATTCTCCTATTATTTCTTCACTGATTCATTTAATAATTCTCCCCCCCAAAATTCTTTATTCTTTTACAATTCTGTCTTTGCTTCTACAAACTGGATTTTTCTCAGCACTCTGTTTTTAGCAACCAAATTCTATAAATTTTGATGAATCCACAGAATATGTACCTGTGGTAGGATCTTTGGTGAAGAATTTATAGATAAATTCCATAAGAAATAGGGATTTGTTGATCATTATAGTGATAAACATGGTAATAGCTACTATGTTCCAGATATTCTATTAGTTTCCAAGGTTATGAAGATAGATTGAGATACAGATTTCATCCTCTAAGGTACTAGCTTTTAAACAAACAATGATAATGAAAGATGATAAGGCCAATAATTGAATTACACCATAGAAACATGAGTGTGGAAGAATTCATCACAGGGACAGCAGAACAGACTTACAGATGATGTGATAATGGAAAAATTTCAGACTGGAGATGAAAAGATTACCCAGTATAAAAACAGAAGTTTTTGTAAAGGAAACTCTGTGAACAAAGCCAAGGCAGTAGGAACAGATCTGAACATGTTTCCATTTGACACATGAGCTAGAAGTGGTAAAACATCAATATTCCCTGCTATTTTATCTTAACTTTAAAAATGAAACCAAGCACAGCAATAACAAAATTTGATTTTGATTTAGATGAAATGTATGCTTTATATATTAAAATATCAGTAGATTCATCTATTTATTTATTTTAAATTATTTTTTGGTTAACTACTTTATAGGTACCAAACACCTAGCAAGCCACTGGGAACTCAGTGATGAATGAAGTAGACTTCCTACTCTCATTATTTAGTGGAGAGACAAATATGAAACAATGGTAAATAATAAGTAACATACAATCTCTAATGTGTAGTAAGTGATTTGATAATATCTAATACAATGAATGAAAAGATCATATTTCAGCATATTTGTTGTTGAGACAAGATGATCAAGATTAAAAAAAAATTTTAACCCAGCAATGAATTTATGCAAAACTTAGTATAGGAGATAAATGTAGAACTGTCAAGTATGTAATTTCAAAAAGAGACAGGCATCTATTGAAACAGGTAGCAGGGCCCTATCAGCCACTGTATCTACTGGCTTGACTTTGGACTTTTCCACTCCAACAACTACAAAAAAAAAATCTCTGTTATTTAGACCATCTAGTTTATAGCATTTCTGTTGTACTAACACAAACAGACTAAGGTTCCAAACCTAGAGGTGGCATAGAATCCTTGTAAGAACTAGATCCAGATATACATCATATTCAATTCAGCCTTTCCTACCTACTGGCCTTGCTACCTTGAGAAATTTAACATTGCTAAACCTTAAACTTGCTAGTCTTTCTTTGAGATAAAAATGTAACTTATTCCATATGGTTATTGTGAAGATTAAATAATACATATGAAATATTCAGAATTCTGCCTGTCATATAATGCTATGGTTTGAGGGTGTGTACCCAAAATGCTTGTGTTGTGATTTAAAAATAATAATAATAAGAAGAAAGCTTGTGTTGGAAACTTAATTCCCAATACAACAGTGTTGGGAGGTGGGGTCTAATGGGAGGTGACTAGGCCATTGGACAGAGTTAATAGATTAATGCCATTTTTGCAAGAGTAGATTCATTATAAAAGGGTAATAGTTCCCTGTTCTATCTCTCTCACTTGCCCTCTTTTTGGCTTCTGCCATGGAATGATGCAGCAAGAAGGCCCTTGCAAGATGCCAGCCCCTCAACCTTGGACTTGGCAAACTCCACAGTAATGATCTAGGAAATTTCATTTCATTATAAATTGCCCATTATATTACAGCAGCACTCCCAAACAGAAGTGAAGATGAGAGATGGAGCATGTGAACCATGCTTAGAAAACACCCATACCCAATCTCTTAGAGCCCCAAAGGTGCCCTGATTCCTGCAGCCCTTCTCTCACTCCTGGGAACATCTCCAGTGTCCTGTCATAAATTTCTGTGTGTTGTTGAAGTTCATTTGGAATGGGTTTCTCTTATGTGCAACTGGAAAAGTTGAGAGGAATTCTATTCCTAGAGGTATTGTTATGGTCATCAATGAGTGGTTACTAATAATGACACTTAAGAACTAGTGATTTCTCCATAAACGTTTTTGAGTGAAGTAAATAAGTGAATGTACTTGTCAAATTAATGACTTTGAAGATGGTCTCTGAATTACTTTATGATTATGAAGGATTTTATAAAATAGACATAGATATATTCAGAATTGAATAAAATATAACATCAGAATTTATATGAAGAGATAACAGAAGAAACAGTCAAATCTTTCCAGTGAGGTTGACTTAAATTCAAATCCCACCTTTACTACATATCCATTGGGTGGCTTTGGGAAGTATCCTTAATTTCTCTAAGATCAACTTTTCTAACTATAAAATAAAGAAAATAAGTACTCATATATGTTTTTATTTTAAGTATAGTAACCTTTTACCTTCTCCAACTCTTAAGACTCTTGGTTCTTCCAATGTACAATTATTCTTTGCATTATAATTCCTTGTATGAGACAAACCATACTAGTGTTACAAAGCTATGTTATGAAAAAAAAATTGCAGTTAATTCAGAAGACCACATACCAGATTCTAATTATACTCTCCTTTCTTTCAAAAATTTCCAGAGAAAATTCAATTTGATGTGCCATATCTTTAAGGTTTATTTTAAATAACTGCCTTCCAAGACTAGAATGCATGCCATTTAAGCCTATGTGAAAACTCTTTTAGAAAAACTGCAATAAATATTTTGGCAGGCTTTTATTATTGACTGACCACATTGCCCATTTTTGTGTGCTAATGACTTCACTATTTCATGAGTGTCATTTCTATATGCGATTTTTAAATGTGTTCCATTGATAAATTTCATTGCATATTTAAATACTGCTTAAAGAAAATGTTTGCACATCCAGTAATCAGAATTGTGAGGCTCAGATCACAGAATCCCTGTAGCCCTTGCTTCCTTTCAAATGCTTATCTTTGCTGATAATCAGGGGTATTATTTCCCACACACAGCCTCATGTTTCTAAGACATATTAGAAACTGTCTTTAACAATCATTTTCCATTACCAGGGGAGTTTAGGATAATGGGACGTGTAGTCACTTTCAATTTGTGTCAAATTTTCTGATGCATTTGTACCACCACCATTTTATCAGGTTGTCACTGGAACAAAATAAAGTTGCAAATTGCATCAACTTTTTCCCCATGAAATCTTTGAAACTGTTTATTTTTAACATGGACTTCCCTTCTCTCCCTTCTATTTTGATAGTGTAGCAGGCTTGATTTTCAACTTTCAGTGTCTTTGTCACATAGCAAGTATGGCAGGCAAAACAATTTCCTGGGGCATTGAAGGTTTTGAGGATAAGGATTTGGTTTTATAGGGCATATTAAAGGTAAATGCAGATTGAAGCAGTAAGTATAGAACACTTTGATAAACTACCTGTGGACAGGGCTGGAGAGTTTCTGACACACCAGGAAAGCCATTATGCTTCTGTTATGTTCAGTAGCCCAGCTGGCCTAAAAGGTTACAAGTGATGTATGTTTTCATTATCTCCTATGGGCTTGATGCCTCAGAAGATGCCAAATGGCTTATTTCGGCTTCAGTTCTTTTCATTTGCACTATGGCAAGGTCTGTCACATAAAGCCAATATGTTTGTGAGGGTCAGTTTGCTTTGAGGAATATTGTTCCATGATCTCTGTTATAGTCTTTTGCTTAAAAATCTGCAAGGAGTTAACTCCTGGGAAGTAATGGAAGCCTCTGCAAAAACACATTTTGATTTCCTGGATATTAGCTGTGTTTTGAAAGCAATAATAGAAATAAAAAAGTATCAACATTGGTTATCATTTATCGAATATATATTATGTGCCAAGCATCCCTTCCAGTCAATATTTTGATATTTTCTTTACAATATCTTAACAAGCCAAATATCATGATTTCCTTTATATACATAAAAAACAAACAAATAAGGAGCCAGTAAGAGACTACGTAACTTGTGCCAAAGCAAATCCTAATGTCAGAGACAGCATTCAGACCCAGGTCTGCCTGACAGTAGCAAACTCATAACAATGGCAAATCATCTTTAGTCCCATATGGAGAAACTCAGAGTCTAGTTTGGGAGAAAAACATATGCGACTATTATATAATAGCGTTTTTAATTAAAGTTTTATATATTTATAGGACAAGAGAAGTAATACTAAATATTATTTATATCCTCTTAGAGGAAGTAATCAAATATACAATGGAGGCGCCAGAAAACCCACTGAGAAGAGGTAACTCATCAAAGCAAACACAAGATTACATTTCAAAGAACCATTTAAATGAAGGCTCAGAATGAACCTTCAAGTAAGTGTGTGGGAGAACCAGAAAAAAGTCAATGTTAACATAAGAAAAAAAAAAACAAAACATGCTCCAATGTCTAAACCTGTCTGTATAAGTACAAGAAAAAGTTAAGGTGTAGAATAACAGGTTGCTGTTATTGGAGACAGGTGGACCAAGTGGGGGATAAAAGAGGTCTTTTACTTTTGAATTTATTAAAAGAAGAATCAAGGATGTAAAACTGCAGTGAATTTATGAAAGACATTTATTTTTCAAATAAAACGTGAAGATTCATACCTTTCTTACCTATCACTTGGGGTTACTATAACATTGTGACAAACATTACTCAGACGAATGCAGGAATTTCTAAAATATGCAACTTAAATGTCCTGGTTGTGACTGTCTCCTCTTGTTTTGAAGTGTTATTTATACATTTCTTTTTCCCAAAAGGAAATGAATGAAATCAAGCTATATTTAATCTAACATTATTTATTATTTTTAATTTATTAACATTCTCCATGTAATCATTGAAAAAACATTCTCATAGGGTAAAATTTAGGCAGAGGAACCCCTAATATCTGGTTCAGATTGTTTATGGGAAGCCTCCTGCAGAACTTAATGAGTGAATTTAATTTTGTAGAGGTTTACAATATAAATAACATAGTATTTAATAAATAGTTAGAATGTCCTTAAAACTAATCTAATAATTAGTTGAATCTTCTTTTGAAAATTCAAAGCTTAAAATGACCTTATGTTATATGTGTTTAAAGGTTAATCTAATGCAAAGGGGTTTTACCCCTTCCATTTGTCTTAGAATTCTGTGTTTTTTTTAGGATAAGGATTGCTCTTCCTTTACATAGGCTATTATTTTCATTGTCAAATCCCTGTTGGCCTGGAGCACATTCTAGAAATAGGGATTTTTTAGAAATACTGATGAGAATGTTAACCTAAATAGTAGCCTTTAAAAATCTTAGAGGATGCTCAAGAGTTGGCAGGGCTCTGTAAGGACTTTCATAAACAGACAGACAAATCTGGGCAAAAGAGAGTACTTTCAGGAAAGTAGCTCTTTCATGAGCCCGTGCTATACTGTAATGCTGATGAAATATTGTTATTTTTTATTTCCTTGCTTTTTAAAAATTTTTATTTCTTTGCTTGTGGTTGTTGAGACAGAGTCCCACCTTATCTCCTGAGCAGAGTGCAGTGGCATCATAGCTCACTGCAACCTCAGGCTCAAGCTGTAGGCATCCCACTGCCTCAGCCTCTTGAAGCTGCTGGGATTATAGGTGCTTGCCATGGAGCCCAGCTGGGTTTTCCCATTTTTTTAGAAGTCGGGGTCTCACACTTCCTCAAGCTGATCTCAAGCAATTCTCCCTCCTCAGCCTCTCACAGTGTTGAGATTACAGGCATGAGCCACCGTGTCCAGCTAAATATTATTATTTTGACAACACAATAATAGATGTATGCCTCTTTGATTTTTAAACAGCTTTATTGAGGTGTAATTGATACACAATAAACTGCACGTATTTGAAGTTGGTAATTTGACTGTGTTGAGATTTGTTTATACCAATGGAAGTATCACCCTCATCAAGATAATAAGCACATCCACCACTCCCAGAAGTTTCCTGTTGCCCTGTCCTAATCTTGTCCCCATTTGGTGGCCCGCCTTGCAACTCCTAATTTCTTTTGTCAAAAATGAGTTTTCATTTTTTATAATTTTATACAAATGGAATCAGGTATTATGTTGTCTGGCTTATTTCACTCAGCATAATTATTTGAAGACTCATTTATATTGCAGCATGAATCAATAGTGTATCCTTTTTTGTTTATGGAGTAATATTCCCTTGCATGGATGTCACAGTTTATGTATCTATCCACCTCTTGGTAGACAAAGATCCTTTGATTTTCATTTGCTTTTCATGACCTTTGGTCTCATACTAATACATCCTTTGTGAAAAGGTATTTCAAGAGCTAAGTTCACTGCTGTCTCTAGATCATAAAGAGGAAATTATCCCCTCAAAAATCCACAGAGGTAGATTTAGATTGTTTATAACAGTAATAATATTCTGATGATATAACTTCATAAATTTTTTTAAATTGCTAATTTAATGTGATTTCTTATTCTAAATAAATATACACATGTGCAACTAATTTTATATTCACCATTTTGAATTATTTTTATTAAGGAATCCTCCCACCCACCCCCATATACACTTGAGTTTCCACAAAACTAGGATCTACCTCTTTTTACAGAGTATAGTTCAGTGGAGGAGACAGTCTAATAAACACATAATTATAATACAAGGTTATAAATGCTAAAATAAGAGAATCTCAAAAACCATAAAAGTACATAGGCCTGCAATATAATTTTTGCTTGGGAGAATAGAACAGATTTCCTGGAGAAAATAGTGTGAAAGCAGAGATAGAGTGGGTGAGTAGACATTGGCCAAGGAAAAATATATAGGTCTTTGTGTGTCCATGTATCAGTGTATTGAGAATGGGGGAGAAAGGGATAAGTAATTAAGGAGGTTTTATCATACCTCTAGAAATAAAATATGTGGTTGAGGTGACATAAGATGAGATTTGCATACATTTTACAAAGTGATTCTTGAAAAGCATCATCAGTATTATTATTTTGGAGACAAGAGTTCACTCTGTTGCTGAGGTTAGAATGCCATGGGATGAGTTTAGAGTCTCTCTCTGTTGCCCTGGTTTGGGTGCTGTGGCATTATCACAGCTCACAGAAAGTTGAAACTCCTGAGCACAAGTGATTCTCTCACAGCAGCCTCCCAAATAGCCAGGACTACAGGTACTCTGGACAATGCCCAGATAATTTTTCTATTTTTTATTAGAGACAGGGTCTTGCTCTTGCTCAGGCTGGTCTGGAATGCCTATGCTTGAGCAATCCTCCCTCCTTAGCCTCCCAGAGTGGTAGGATTACAGATGTGAGCCCTCATGCCTAGGCTGAAAAACATTATTGAGGAATGTCAAAACTTAGTCAGAGAGACCATATTTGATTATTCATCTTCTAAAGCCATCTCTCTTCTCTCAATCAGAGATCCTTAATTTTCTAAATCAGTGTTCCAGGAGCAGCTTAGGATGTGGAGGGTGTTAGTGAAGGAAGGCTCCTTGTTTTATCTCCTTGTGGTTATCTGGGGTGCTATTCTAAACACTAAGACAGTCTCATCTAGACTAAGTTCTTTCTGCATTCAGCCATTGCTGACTCAATCAAGAGTTGTTTAATCAACGCATGCTTAATCAAGAGTCAGAAATCAAAAACTGATGTATACATTTACTAATATCTTATTTTCTCTGTGAGCTTGAGAAATTAACTCCACCCTCTTAGCTTCAGTTTCCTTAGGTTTAAAATGGAAGTTTAAAAATTCCTCCTATGGAGGGTAGTTTGAGAATAAAGAGAGTCTGACAAAAACATTTGGGATAAAAGTGGCAAGCATCAACTAGGTGTTCAATAATTTCCAAATGATTATATGCTCCAAACTTCTACAATTTTCTAATGAGATACTTTCTGCAGCTCCTTTCTGATGCTCTTCATTTTGTAGACTTTAGAGGCTGATTCTCAGAGGATTTTTCCCTCCTAAATGTGGAATGTGTCTTTGAATTAATTCATTTAATAAAAAATTAAATAATATTTGGAATTCCATTAAGAAAGTCAATTTTACAGGTCATTGAAAGCTTATTTTATATCCCTTTTGAGATATTCCAATATTTATTTAATATTGAGATGAACAAATCCTTTAAAAATATTGCAATCATAATTTCCACAAGATACTACTCAAATATAGTATCATCCTAAATGTAGTTTTGAGAAATTAATTGCAGACAAATGTTCTATATAACCCTGGTCTTCTCATTGACATCTAATGGACAAAGGTGACTTCCCAGATGCTCAGTTTTATGTTATTTTTAAAGACACAGCAGTAGTAGTTAATGGAGCTCTGAATGTGGTTTGGGACAATATCTGCTTTAAACATTACTGCTCCAGGAACTACTCTCGTCAAGCCCCTTTTTGTATTTCCTTAGTTTCCTGTGTCTTCATACTCATTATCTAAGGTTATGTTTTTGTTACATATAAAATATGTGTTTGCCTAAAGCATAAACTCTGTACAGAGATTGTATCTGATTTATTAAAAATTATACCCCCTTCTTGTCTAGTAGTTTCTGGCACATAACAAGTATTCAATAAATATTTACTAAGCATAAAAATGAGTAATTGTATAAACGAACGTTTAGTAGAGAATCAAAAAACACAACTAGAAGGAATAGTCGTAGCCCTTTTAGGATCCATTTAGAAATAGAAAGTTCTTTAAATTTTTAAGCTGAGCAATAAGGAGACTTTGGTAGGGAATTCAATAAAGGAAATTAAGGTAGAGAAAATACTAAAGCAATACTTATTTTTTAAACACTTATGCCATTTTAAAAAACAAAAGTGCCATGTATAACTTAGTTTGGTCATTAAATTTTAGCATTTGGTTCACTAAATTAAAAGGCAGATTTTATATAAACAAGTAAATATTTACAAATTGAATTTAATTTGAGATATTTTTCATCTCTAATATCAATTCAGCCCCAATCTGCTGAACTTTAAAAAAAAATCACTCATAATTTATTGGGTGATGAGATGCAGGAGAAGATTTGAGATTAGAAAAAAAAAATCATCCATGATATAATAAGGAGATCATGTTATTTAGGTGACCGGCCTGGTATCCTTTAGTGACAAACAAGAGCAGGGGAAGGAGGTACAGAAGAAGCAAATTTCAATTCACTGAGCATTCATCACAAACCAGTCTCTGAGCTGGGAACTTTGATGGATTAATACATTTAATTTCCATAATGATAATTTAGCATGGATAATATTATTCCCATCTTTCAAATAAAAATATTGAGATACTGAGAAGGCAACTAACATAAAAACAAACAAAAAGTCCTAATTAAAACAAAAGAAAGTGGGGCGGCTCCTGTGGCTCAGCAAGTAGGGCGCCGGCCCCATATACTGAAGGTGGCGGGTTCAAGCCTGGCCTCGGCCGAACTGCAAAACAAAAAAATAGCCGGCGCTGTGGCGGGCGCCTGTAGTCCTAGCTACTCAGGAGGCTGAGGCAAGAGAATCGCTTAAGCCCAAGAGCTGGAGGTTGCTGTGAGCAGTGTGACGCCACGGCACTCTACCAAGGATGATAAAGTGAGACTCTGTCTCTATAAAAAACAAAACAAAACAAAAGAAAGTGGAATTGTAACCAGCTTTTTCCCAGCCCTGTCAGTGCCCATGCTGTGGCCTCACTGTAGCTTATACAAGAAAGGCAGCTCTTATTTTTAAAACAGAAGTTCAGGGATAGCCACATATCCTGGAATCTTTTTCATCCTGTGAAAAAAGGCAAGGCCTTAAAGAACGAGAAGTGTTTTGTCATCTCGACATTTTTGGGACCAATACTATTTAATAAGGTGACTCACACATGTGAAGTTACTGTCTCTGGTAGTTACATGGCTTATGTACCTTTTTATTTTTATGATAAATGGCTATTGTGGAATAAAAATTTTGGAATTTAAATCAGAATTTAAAAAATAAAAAGGTAAAAATAAACCAGTAAAATGAATTTTAATTACACATTTTATTTAACCACAAAATATATTCATAACATTGTCATTTAGCATAAACAGTATAAAAATTATTAAAATCCATTCTCTTTCATACTAAATTTTCAAAATCTGATGTGTATTTTATACTTACAGCGCATCTGGACCAGAGACACGTTTCAAGTCTCAGTAGCCATAGGGGCGCTAGTGGCTGTCTTATCAGACAGCACTGATTTAGATAGTTCCAGTTAGGACTCCTGATAAATCATCTCAGGCAGGGAAACTCTAGGCCTTCTTCCTTATAAATATCAACGCCGTCATTTATTCCACACAGCAGACCTTCTTCTCCCTGACTCAGTGGCTCACGGATATCAGTAACCCAGGTGTCAGAGTCAGATGTGCAAGAAAGTCCTCTGCCTCTTGGTGTGAGTCCTCAAACAAGCCACTTAACATATCTGAGCCTTAGTCTTCTCATTTATAAAATGCGGAGAAGGTTGTTTAGCCCGCAAGGTGTTGAGGAATTGTTACATACATCTCCTGGCACATGGCAGTTGCTTCATAAGGAGGGGCCCTTAAAATTAAAATTGGATCCATTTTCTTGTGTGTGTACTTCAACAGAGATTGAGTGTACTACTCTTGACACAGAAATCTTATACAGGTTTAAATTCCACATGATGCCCCCCATTCTTCATGCCCCCCACACTTATTTATTGAATGACTTGTTTATGTCCACAGACTGGTGTGGGAAAATCATATCCTTGATACTTCACTGGCATAAATGCAATAGAGAATGGAAACATCTGTAGGGACAAGGTATGGTCAAAAGGATAGAGATGGCAATGTCTTTGTATAACTCCCATTATATCACTCATATAAATAACTCAGACGAATGAGGAAATGTCAAAACTAGGAACTGATCTTCTCATCCTCATTTTCTATTATTTGCTGATATGCATACCATTAATATAATTTAGTAAGGATATGGGTAGGCATAGATTTTCCAGTGAGACAGACAATAGGTTAGTTTTACTTGCCCACATAGTGGCTATGTGGCCTTGCACAAGTTACTGTACTTGGCTTCAGGACAGTTTCCTTATCTATAAAATGGAGAAGATAAAATAGGATGTTGTAAAACTTAAATATAATGAAATATAATGATTCTTAGAAGAGGAAATAGAAATAAAATGTCAGTGATGAAAAAAAGTTAATGACAAAAAATAATAGTTAACTATAATTGTTTTATGATTTTTCTACTTTGTCATCATAAGTATGTTGTTTTTTTCTGTTTTTAGTGCTCATTGTATTTTGTTTATTTGAAATGCATATACTTCTTATTTATATCTATTAAAATTCAAGGTCTTAAAATGTTACCCGTAATCTAATACAATCACTTGTGACTATGTTACTTTTTTTTTCTTTCTAAAACAGTATCTATTGAGGACAGGGTTCATTTGATTATTTAATATAATGCTTTGATATAAATTAAATAGAAAATGGACCCTCGATATTAATTTGTTGAAATAAATTTAGCCATGAAGAGTTACTAAATTTCATTCTTTTAAATTTTGTACATTAAGTCCTGACATAACATCATTAAAATCACCTTGAAAACTGAGACTGTAATTGAGATGACACATAACAAAAACTCCTTTACACTATACTGATATAAATAAGAGGTAAGTTCCTATGGCATATTTCTGGTCGCAAAAACATCACCAAACTTTGCAATAAAGACCCTAAAACAGTACTAGTATTAAACAGTGAAATAAATGTGAGCTATGTGTACATTTAAGAAAGATTAATAAAAACAAATGAAATGATTGTTTGCCCAATTTTTGATGAATCACTGAGTGATGGCAGTTTTAGTGATGGTGAGTTAAATCAAGCAATAAATGTTTTCAAAGCACAAGTTGTAAGGAGTCCCTCCTCTCACCATGCAGTTCAAAACAATCACAAAGACACAGGCCTCTTTTAAGTATTTTCCTTCCACATCACTTATCGTGATGCATTTGTACGATTTTTATATACTTTATAAATTTTTGTTTTACAATAATTCTTTTTTTTTTTTTTGAGACAGAGTTTCACTTTGTCGTCCTCGGTAGAGTGCTGTGGCATCACAGCTCACAGCAAGCTTAAACTCTTGGGCTTAAGCAATTCTCTTGCTTCAGCCTCCCAAGTAGCTGGCATTACAGGTGCCCACAGCAATGCCTGGCCTTTTTTGTTGTTATAGTTGTCATTATTATTTGGCAGGCCCAATCTGGGTTCGAACGTGTGTATGTGGCTGGCACCCTAGCTGCTGAGCTATAGGCACTGAGCCATATTTTACAATAATTCTTATTATTTCATTTATTTTTCAACCCCTTTATTTCAGTACAGGGTTGCAAGTGGTAGGAACCTATCTGGCAGCTCAGGGTGCAACGCGGAACCAACCTTGGGCAAGATGTCATTCCATCCCAGGTCACACTCACGCACATACCCTCACTCAAACTGGGACCACTTAGAATCATCACTGACCCTGTTGTGCGCATATGTGGGACGTGGGAGGAAACCTGAACACCTACAGAAAACCCAGACAGACACCGGGGACATGCCACTCCACACAGACAGCAGCCCAGCTGAAATCAATTATTTTTTCTCATCAACTTTATAATAAAACTGTCATTAGGGATTTTGCAGTTGGTTTTGAGTTAACTAGGAATGGGACACCTATAAGAATCTATAAATCTTTTTTTTTGGTTTGTGAGTCTATATCATAATGTGAAAGTTGGAAATTGTCTAATATTTTACTCCTTTTAATAAAAACAACATATTGAATTAATGCAAGACTTCAATTGTCAGCACTTAAATGTATAAAGATGACCTTGCATCCACATATTTTCCCCTTCTCGACATTCTTCTTCTTATTATTATCCTTTGCCAAATTCATAAAGAAGTTGTTAGAGTCAGTGAAATAGTTGAACAATTCACTTTCCTTTCTTCTAAGTGAATGACAGCCATGGATTAAAAATAGAAACTTGTCATAATGGAGATTATGGTCTTTAAAATCACCTGAATTTTATTTTAGTCTACGATGGTTATTAATGAATTTGTATGTTTTTATTTTGGCATTTTTATCAATATGTATGTCTTAATAAAGAATGTTAGACTGTCTTGGGAGAAAAGTGGGATTTCCTTGCTAAATTTTGCCACTCAAAAAGCACGCATCATATAAATTTCTAAGGTGCAATATAGCTGATTTATGAGCATTACATACTTTAATATGCATCACCTGAGAATCTTGCTGACATGCTGACTCTGATTTAGCAGGTCTGGGGGGAAGCCCGAGAGCCTGCAGTTCTAATAATTTCTCAGGTGTTGCTGCTGTTGCTGATCCTGAATGGTCCTTCAGAAACAAGGGAAGAGACACTGATGACATGGCCAGAAGATTCTGGATTCACACAACACACATATCATTTGCTAGCTAGAAAAACTACTCACACGCTGTCATTCTCTTTCAAGCCACTGTTATTTTTTAGCTGCTGCTCAGCTGTTTTATAGGATCTGACCTCTTACCAGTCCTCTCTCCAGGCCACAAAAAAAGAATCCTTTGCAAAACCAGGAATCTCATCCTGTCTCCACTACCTAAACCTCTCTTAATGGCTTTAATGACTGTTCTGGAAGCTAAAGTTCCAAATTATCAAGAGGACATGGAAAGCCATCAGAGGAGCTTCCCCTGGTCCTCAATCCGTCTTCCCACACTCTCCCCTCAATCCTAGGCCTCACTGCAGGGGATTTCCCTCTTTGCTGGTGTCTATGTGATCCTTAGGCCAGCAGAAATGCATAACTTGGAAAATGGTCAGAAGTGAAGGTTCTCAGGTGTCCCCCAGAAACTCTCTTGCCTGAAGCAGGGACTTCCCCATGACAAGAGGGATGATCAGCTGAGTTTCTTTCAGATTCTCCAGCACTCAACATAGGACACCTGACACAATGTAGGTTCTCAGGAAAGTGTTTTTGAATGAATGAGCAAATAAATAATTAAATCCTCTATATTATTCATTGCTTTATCTGTAAATTAGACAAAATATTACCTCTCTCTCAGATTACCTCAGACTCTTCAGCATGTATGAACATAGTGAGCGGAAGGCCTACAAGATATTTAGTTTTTAAAAACATTTCTACATCTTTCTCCCAATTATGCGTACTATGAATGCTGTTACTAAAGCAGACAATTACTATCCACAACTTTGTTCATTAACTTACACACTTAAATATATAATATTGTATGTTTGCCGACACTATTGCCTCTACCTGAAATGTGTTTTCCCATGTCTGGAGCTCTGGCTGGTGCACATTCTTACCCATGAAGCCTTTCCTAGCTGCATCTGATAATTGTCTTCTATTTCCTGGTAGAACTTAAACTTTACTTTTTCAAAGTAAAGATCTTTTACTTTAAAAGATCTAAAAATAACAAGGGTTTCTTCTTATTTCAAAATTATTATAGGTTCATTATAGAAAACATAAAAAAAAATCACTGATGAGTAAAACAAAGACCTTAGTCCTTACTGAAATTATGAGCTTTCATGATTATGTGACCTCTTGAGTACTTTCATAGCCTTTCAAATTGCACAAATTGCTGTAGTTTGGATAAATTTATCTGGCTGTTACAAATTGTGTAGGTAAGAATGTTTGATCATATTAATCAGTTGATATTGTGTCCTATTAGTGTGAATTCTCCTAAGACATTATAGAAGAGTATATTTAATTTTAAATGCATTCTGCAAGTATTTTTTTAAACAAGTAATAAGACAATAAAGTGATTTGGATATAAAATTGCATGGCAATTAGGTAACACTGTAGAGACTGGGCTCTGTAGGAACATTTGATTTACAGTAGATTTTATGTGTAATCTCTGAGCTACTTTCAGCTCTGCTCCCAAGGGTACACCGATATGCACACAGCTACTTCCTTCTGCTACTGTAGGTGACCAATTAAAGTAATTTGTTGAAAGTATCGTTGTCTACTGCTCACACTGCAGTAGATTCGATTTTCTCTGAATCTTCCTGGGTTTCACTATGCAATGTGTATAGCACTTTGAATTTTAGTGGCAAGAGCTATGGTTTTCTTTGCTTACATAAAAATGGATAATGGGCACGCCTAAGAAATAGAGCTTTCTCAGAAACCTGCGCTTACTGTAGGAGATTGCAGCATACATTTCCTGTCACTTTAGGATCATTTAGAATAGAAAAAAATTGAAAAACCATAGAGATTCTTTTGGATTATATATACATCTCTAAATTTGAAGTTTTTTTTTTTTTTTTTTTAATTTCTTTTAGCATCCACTAGGGAGTAGGAATTTCCAATCATAGACAATATGCTACATAATTGGGTAAGTAATTAGAGTTGGATACAAGAATTTACCTTGTGTTTTATGTATTATGTGTCATAACACCAAATCTCTTTGTTCTCTATGTTCTATAAGTGAACTTTGAGTGAGCACTATTCTAAAATAGGCCTATGTAGAATACATACCATATATATATATATACACACACACACACAGATTTTTTAAATAACCTGGGCAACATAGCAAGACCCTCTCTACAAAAAATAATCATCATATAACTTAGCCAGAAATGGTGACAGTTGCTAGTCCCTAGCTACTAGGGAGGCTAAGGCAGCAAGGGTCACTTAAGCTCTGGAGTCTGAGGTTACAGTGAGCTATAATGATGCCACTGCACTCTCACCAAGGACGTAGATTGAGACCCTATCTCTAAAATATTATATATATTATATTATATTATATTACATCCTGATACTAATCCCAGGTGACATAAAATGCAAACTGTAGTTAAACAGGATTCTGAAGCACACATTCACTGGAACAAGTAACGAAGGAACAAATGTGCTGCTGCTATAGGTTAAGTGACTTTGGCACTTGGACAATCTTAAAAGTTACTGATCTATTTTTTTAAAGGCTTTTAACTCTAATATTATACAAGTCAATATCCATTTAACATTTCTAATAGTGCTTAGAACATAGTAAAAGCCCAATTATTATTTTCTTCTTGATACAGTTATTGTTACAAAAAAGTTAAATTTAATTTGTAAACTTCATAACCCAGTGCTTGGAACATAGTGTGTCCTCAAAAATGTGAGTTTGTATTTACATACAGGTCCTTCTCCACCTGGGCCTGTGGTTGTTGCTATTTGGCTATGCTTTGGAGATGCCCTCCTGTAGAGCCTGATCCAGCTGGCCATCACAAGTGTCTGAGCTTCAGTGATGGCAGCTGGGTCCGTCTGAAGGTTGCAGGAACTGTGAAGCTTGGTGGGGAAGGTATAGAGGGGGATAGAAATGGCAAACTATACTTGATAGCCTTAGGTATTTTTGTAAATGTCTTTCTGGTCCAACTTTGAGGACAAAGAGAAGGATTTTAAAGTCCATGAGGTGGAGCTGCAGCTTTTAAGGATTTCTCTAGTTAGCATGCAGTGTTCTAAGCCAGGGCACAAGTGATTCTGTGAGAAGGGCCAGAGCCCTTGCTAGAAAAGGATGAAACCTCAACATGCAAAAGCATGGATGGAAGTCCTCTTGATGAATAAAAAACAAAACAAAGAGCATGAATTACAGGAAAAATAAATAGCGACACCGGATGATCAGATTTTGCAAATGTTTAGTCAATATAGGTTTTTTATAAGAGTTTGAGGAAAAAATGTCAGTGAAAATGTACTGATTGCCAGCTCTTAAATACTTGGATGAATTTGATCCACATCCTCAATGATGCCTTCTCTTAGGCTTAAGTATGACTCCTGGCTCTACTGTCGTTCACTAACTGTACAATCTGAAGAAAACGGATCAATCCCCCCAAACTCACCTTTCTTGGTTGTGAAGTGAAACTTGGTTGTGACTCCCTACCTGTGGAGTCAGGCTGAACATTAAATAAGGTAGCCACAATGGTCTTGCCTAGCACCACACCTGTTGTTGAGTAAGTAATAAATCAATTTCAATTGCTCTAATGTTACACCCTCTATGCCTTGGACAATTTAATTTCACTCTTCATTTCTCAGTTTTTCCATGTCCAAAGTGAGCATTTGGGTGAGATATTTCTTAAGTCCATCACATCTTTCACGTTCTACTGTAGCTTCCTGTAGCACTAGTGAAAAAAAAAACTATCAGCATTCCTATACCCCACCCCAAAACACAGGCTATAGAGTTTCAGATACCCCTGAGGGCCAGTAAGGCAATGATAGGAGCTTTTCACCTTCTACTCTTTT
The DNA here is from genome assembly GCA_963573935.1 of Arctocebus calabarensis. Classification (NCBI taxonomy): domain Eukaryota; kingdom Metazoa; phylum Chordata; class Mammalia; order Primates; family Lorisidae; genus Arctocebus; species Arctocebus calabarensis. The sequence continues at coordinate 28,092 of CAUYON010061227.1, forward strand.
AACAAGGAGCATTTGCCTTGTCTCTTTGTCTATTATTCAAGTTACTCCCTCTTTGGGGAGATTCTGAGGCTTGAACCAAGAATATTTCTTGTTTAGAATATGACAGTCCTTTTTACAGTAAAATACTGAATCTTTTTGCTTTTTGTAGCTATTCCTACATGTTGGACCTTGTGGATAACTCTGATATCTTCCTTCTAATTTTTTTTCTCTTTTTGCAGTTTTTGGCCAGGGCTGGGTTTGAACCCACCACCTCCAGCATATGGGGCTGGTGCCCTACTCCTTTGAGCCACAGGCACCACCTGCTTCCTTCTAATTTTTATTTTGTGATCCTGTTGATCATTACTGGGACCCTGGCACTTGGTGACATGTCTTTTGTAGTGTGACTTGAACTGCTTTAACTTAGCAATGTTTTTTGTTTTGTTTTTTTATCTTGTCTTACTGCTCCTTCAATGACATTCCCCAACTGGGTCAGGTCTCAGCTTTTCTTTTTTTTTTTTTTTTTTT
>CAUYON010061228.1:0-64742 GCA_963573935.1 Arctocebus calabarensis
CCAGCTACTAGGGAGGCTGAGGCAAGAGAATCGCTTAAGCCCAAGAGCTGGAGGTTGCTGTGAGCAGTGTGACGCCACGGTACTCTACCCAGGGCGATAAAGTGAGACTCTGTCTCTACAAAAAAAATAAATAAATAAAAATAAAAATTGCCTTCTCAACAACATCTAGACTAGCGTTTGACCAAATATTTGGGTACTGTGGCTGGCTGAGGTGACTCATGCCTATAATCCTAGCACTCTGGGAGGCTTAGGAAGGAGGACTGCTTAAGCTCAGGAGTTCAAGACCAGTCTGAGCAAGAGTGACACTTGTCTCTACTAAAAAATAGAAAAATTAGCCAGGTGTGATGGCGCATGCCTGTAGTCCTAGCTACAGGAGGCTGAGGAAAGAGGATTAATTGAGACCAGGAGTTTGAGGTTGTTGTGAGCTAGGTTGACAGCATGGCACTCTAGCCTGGGGCAACAGAGTGAGACTCTGTTTCAAAACAAACAAACAAAAAAATTGGGACAGTGCCCATAGCTCAGTGGATAAGGGCACTGGCCACGTACACCAGGGCTGGCGCAGGCCTGCTAAAACAACAATGACAACTGCAACAACAACAAAAATAGCCGGGTGTTGTGGGCACCTATTGTGAAGCCCAAGAGTCTGTGGTTGCTGTGAGCTGTGACATCACAGCTCCCTACTGAGGACAACAGTGAGACTCTGTTTAAAAAAAAACAAAAACAAAAATCTGGAGTGCTGTGGCCTAGCCAAGTTAACACACAAAATTAGCCATGATGCTACATGACAGTTTATTTCTGCAGCATTATTTCTAATTTAATATTTTGGCTATGGTTGCGTTCCCCATCATATTCCTATTTGATGCAGTTGTCTGGCCTCTGGAAACATATATGGATCATGGTAGATGATGGATAGATTACTTGATCAGGTGATAGCCTCAATTAGCACTGCTCTATTGGATATGGTAACTTTATTGGAGCATATCAGCACAACCTCTAGCACTTGTGTATGGTTATTGATTTGATGAATGCTTCTTTTCAATACCCATGGGAAGAGTTGACCAAAGGCTGTTTGCTTTTATACCGTAACGTTATAGTGATAGCTCCTTCACTTTCTCTCCTCAGGGGTTTGTTCACTTTCCAGCTCTCTATTGTAATATAGTCTTTTTTTTTTCTTTGAGATAGAGTCTCACTCTGTTGCCTAGGCTAGAGTACTATAGTGCCAACAAAGCTCACAGCAACCTCAAACTCTTGGGCTCAAGCGATCCTCTTGCCTCAGCCTCCCAAGTAGCTGGGACTACAGGTGCCTGCCACAACACCTGGATAATTTGTTCAACTTTTAGTAGAGATGGGGTCTCACTCTTGTTTTGGCTGGTCTCAAACTCTTTTTTTTTTTTTTGAGGCATAGTCTGTGTCTCCCTCAGTAGAGTGCTGTAAAATCACAGCTCACAGCAATCTCAAATTCTCGGGCTTAAGTGATTCTCTTGCCTCAGCCTCCCAAGTAGCTGGGATTACAGGTGCCCGCCACAATGTCCAGCCATTTTTTTGTTGCAGTTGTCATTGTCGATATTGGCTGGCTCGGGTCGGATACGAACTGGCCAGCCTTGGTGTATGTGGCCGGTGCCCTACCCACTGAGCTACAGGTGCCACCCTTAACATATATTCTTGAGTTGTTTTTTAAAAACCCGCACCAGATGGAAAATACTGACCATTATCACATAGAGCTCAGATAAGGGGGAAGTGAGAACTGAACTCTAACTGGATTCCTTTGTTTCTAAATTCTTTTTCCTGAGATGCCTGGAAGGAATCACACCCATGGGCCAAACCAAAGTAGAACTTCATGTATTGGTTTATGATTTTTGCCCACAACTTCTACTCTGCTGAAATGTACCACTGCCTTTAAATACCCTTGCTTGTAAGCCATTGGAGAGTTCAGGTCTTAAGCATTAGCTTTCTGTTCTCTTTGCATGATGCCATGAAATAAAATGTCTATTTCCCTAGCTGCAACTCTTGGTATCAATGTCTGGTTGTGTTGTGCTGGGTGAGCAGATCCCAATTTGGTTTGGTTATAGCAATGTATTTCAACCTTTTTTATCTCACGGCACACTGGAACCTATATTCAACTTTGAGGCACATTTAAATTATGTTGATTAAAAAAAAAAAAAAGCCGGCACAGCGGCTCATGCTTATAGTCCTAGCACTCTGGGAGGCCAAGATGGGTGGATTGCTTGAGCTCACAGGTTCAAGACCAGCATGAGCAAAAGCAAGACCCCCATCGCTTGCTAAAAATAGAAAAACTGAGGCAAGAGGATCACTTAAGCCCAAAAATTGGAGGCTGAGGTGAGCTATGACGTCATAGCACTCTACACAAGGCGACGGCTTGAGACTCTGTCTCAAAAAAAAAAAGTTCAAGAAAAAATATTTATTGTGCTTTGAATTTCTTTTAAAAATAATTTAGTTAATGATCTTTAAAAATTCTCATGGCACACCTAAGATCCTCTCGTGGCACACCGTTGAAAATCACTGGGTTACACAGCATAGACTACTTTTGACTGTCTGATGATACATTAAAAAGAAAATCATCTGCTTTGGGTGATCGCAGATCACTGAGCCCTGATGATATTGATGACTAACTGGCAGGTAGTGTATTCAGTGTGGATACTCTGGTGGACAGAGTGGGATGGCAAGAGATTTTATCACACAGCTCAGAACGGTGCATAATTTAAAACATGAATTGTTTACTTCCTGGAATTTTCCAATAATATTTTCAGACAATAGTTGACCAAGAGTAATTAAAATTTTAGAAAGTGAAACCACCGGTAACGGGGGGATTACCATACATAAAGGTTCATAGTCCTGCCATAGGGCAGCATTTCTAGGAGCTGAGTGGCTTGGGGCACCCTGAGTTCAAGTTATCTTGCCTCATATATCCTAGACATAGAAAGAGCAATAGTGGCCAGGTGCGATGCCTGTAAACCTGGGACTCTGAGAGGCTGAGGTGGGTGGATTGCTTGAGCTCAGAAGTTCAAGACCAGCCTGAGCAAGAGCAAGACTCCATTTCTACTAAATAGAAAAAATTAGCTGGGCATTGTGGCGGGAATATATAGTCCCAGCTACTCAGGAAGCTGAAGCAAAAGAATCACTAGAACCCAAGAGTTTGAAGTTGCTGTGAGCTCTGATGATGCCTTGGCACTCTAGCCTGGGACAACAGAGTGAGAACAACAACAACAAGAAAGCAACAATATCGGGGAGGGGTCTCTTTAGATTTGGGGGGCAGAATATATACACACAGAAGTATTTCTCTAACCCTTTATTGAGTCCTTGGGAGGCTGACAATTGTGAGTAGTAACAAGAGCAAGAGAGGGCTGTTGTGGTATTGTGAAATAAATATTTGGTCTTCATCTGGCATACAACGCCTAAAATCCTTGGAATCTCCAAAGTGATGTCTTTTTGTACACTAATGAGTGAACTGATGGCTAGAAGTCCTTAGGTAGCTTCAGGATGGGGGCTGGTCATCAGAAAGACCAAAGCAGGACTAGAGGGCTGAGACTTTCAGCCCCACCCCACAACCTCTAGAGAAGGGAGAAGGGTTGAAGGTTAAGTTGATTGCTGATGGCCAGTGGTTTAATCAATCAGGCTTATGTAACGAAGCCTCTATAAAAACCCAAAAGAACAGAGTTGAGAGAGTTTCAATAGCTGAACTCATGTATGTTTCCAGGGGTTGGTGCCCAGGGGGGTCAGGGAAGCTCTGGCTCCTATTTCCATACCTCACCCCACACATTTCTTTCTTCTTTTTTTTTTTTTTTTTTTTAGTTTTTGGCCCAGGCCAGGTTTGAACCCACCACCTCTGGTATATGGGGCCGGCGGCGCCCTACTCCTTTGAGCCACAGGCACCTCACACACATATTTCTTCATCTATATCTTTTCTAAAATCTTTTATAACAAACCAGTAAATACAAGTGTTTCCCCAAGTTCTGGGAGCCCCTCTAGCAAATTAATCAAAACCAAAGAAGGGGTTATGAAACCCTAACTTGAAGCCTGTCAGAAGTTCTCTACAGAGGCCTGAGCTTGTGACTAATGTGGGGAGCAACCTTGGGGACTGAGTCCTCAACCTTTGAGGGTAACTAGGGGACCAGCCCAAACAGGGCCTGTTGTGTTAATAACAAGATGTTGAGTCACCTTATAGGTGTAACAGAGCCAAAAAGTGGAAGATGTGTAGTCCATGCATGTGCCATAAAAAAAGCCTTACCTCTGGCTTGACGCCCGCAGCTCAACGGGCTAAGGCACCAGCCACATACATGTGAGCTGGCGGGTTTGAATCCAGCCCGGGCCATCAAACAACAATGACGGCTGCAACCAAAAACTGGCCGGGCGTTGTGGCCTGTGGTCCCAGCTACTTGGGAGGCGGAAGCAGGAGACTCGCTTGAGCCCAGGAATTGAAGGTTGCTGTGAGCTGTAATGCCATGCACTCTATCCGGGGTGACAGCTTGAGGCTCTGTCTCAAAAAAAAAAAAAAAAAGCCTAACCTCTAACAGCACTCAAAACCAATGATTCCTCCTCTCAAAACCACAAAGACCAGACATGACCAAAACCTAAGTGCCAGGACTCTGAAAAGTGAGGGGTCTGCCTGTAGCTCAGTGAGTGGGGCGCCAGCCCCATATACTGAGGGTAGCGGATTCGAACCCGACTCCGGCCAAACTGCAACAACAACAACAACAACAACAAAAAATAGCCAGCTGTTGTGGCGGGCGCCTGTAGTCCCAGCTACTTAGGAGGCTGAGGCAAAAGATTCGCCTTAAGCCAAAGAGCTAGAGGTTGCCGTGAGTTGTGATGCCACAGCACTCTACCGAGGGCAACAAAGTGAAACTCTGTCTCTAAAAAAAAAAAAAGAAAAGAAAAGCGAGGGGTCCATTGGCTCAAAAGATCTAGGGCTAAAATCTGCCTCAACATACCTTACAGTAAATGGTCAAATGTAAAGCCTTCCAATCAGACCCTGCCCAGCCAACATTCCTACGTGCTTTCTCTTGCCCTCTGAGTCTATAAACTTGACCCAACCTCCAAATCAGGGAGATAGATTCAAGCCTGCCTTCTGTCTCCTTTCTGACTGGTCTTATAATAAAGCCTTTCTTTTCTCAAAAGCTGGTGCCATAGTATTGGCTTCTGTGGGCACTGGGCAGTGAGCCCGTTTGCTTGATAACATTATCTCTAGGTAGATAGCATCAGAATTGAATCAAAGGACACCCAGCTGGTGTCTGCTGCTTGGTGTAGGCAAAAAAACCTCTGCATATTTGGTCACAGAAATTTTCTGTGCTGATTGTTGTTAAGTGAGAGAACAGAAAAAGACCGTTGAGTGGTTTATTTTTCCTCTCCACTGTACAGCAGGTTCAGGCCCAAAGCAAGCTATCCTGCCACTTTGGATTATGTGAGCCTGCTGATACAATGCTGCTGGCATGTGTCTGTGTGAAGATTGATAAAGATTCTGTAGGGAGTCTCTGAAAGTCCAAATAGGAGAGTGGCAGTGAGAACAACTAGGATTCTGGAGTGAGGCTGTGCTCACTGTGTCCATTTGGGGAAAAAAAGGCCTAAAAAAAAAAAGAAAGAAAAAGAAAAAGAAAACTGGGAAAAAAAAAGGCCTGATGTGTTACTGGGCCCCAATAGTGACTAAGCATCTGACCTCTGAATGTCAAGTTTCTATAATGGAAATGATATCTTCAAAGGCCAAAGGGGTCCAAAAGGCATGATTAAGTTAAATGAACAGGGAGGCTCCCATGGCACAGAATTCTGTTTATCTGATGCCTTTCATTTGACCCCCACTTACGGCCTCATGGAGGGTTCCCTGAAACTAACTGACAAAGGAAGAAAAGAATCGAACCCAATTCACAAATAGTATTTTGGTACCAGCCAAAAATGAGTCACACTATTATAGCTCCAGTTGGAGGTAACCCAGAATGACAGCAGTTAATCCTTCCAGGGGGTAGAACTATGAGCAGTATATTTTCTTTTTTTGAGACAGAGCCTCAAGCTGTCGCCCTGGGTAGAGTGCTGTGGCATCACAGCTCACAGCAATCTCCAATTCCTGGGCTCAAGCGAGTCTCCTGTCTCTGCCTCCCAAGTAGCTGGGAGGCACCCGCCACAAAGCCCGGCCATTTTTTGGTTGCAGCCGTCATTGTTGTTTGGTGGGCCCAGGCTGGATTCAAACCTGCCAGCTCAGGTGTAAGGCTGGCGCCTTAGCCTGTTGAGCCACAAGCACTGAGCCAAGCAGTATATTTTCTTATCCCCATCATATGGAGAGAGAGAGAGTACACACCAATTTCTATTAAGTAGCAAATGGCTTGGCTAGATGGTCAAGAGTATGGAAAGAGCAGAGTGGAAGATTACGAATAAGCAGTTCTGAATAAGAGGCATATGGGTGGAACTACAGGAGTGGGCACAAAGCATGTGGATCTCTGTGTCTCTCCTCAGTGCTCACCAAAGATCTCAGGGGAAGCTCTGCAGAGAAACGGTCAGGATAGCCCATTCTGTGGATGTCAGCCAGCCTGTAAACAGCCTCTAAACTGAGCCCTCCTATTGCTTCCCAATAACCTATAAGAGTGTGTCCACGATGGCCAGGATGGGAGTTATAAATGGGCCTGACAACTTGGGCTCCCTCTTACCAAGGCTGCAATAGCAATTGCCAACAAATAGCCAATCTGCCAGCAGCAGGTAGCAATATGGCCACATTGCCCATAGAGAGTAGCCGTCCATCTGGTGGCAGGTCAGTTATACCAGGTCCCCTTCCATTCTGCAGAAGGCAATGATTCATCCTTACTGGAATTGCTATGTTCTCCAAATATGAGTTGCATTACTGACCCATGGTGTTTCTGCAAGCACCACCCTCCGAAGGCTTTAAAGAATGCTCAACCCATTACTAGGGGCAGGAGATCCATTTTAAAGCCAAGAATGGTGACGATGGTGACATGAACATGGATTTCAGTAGTCTTGCCATATGTCCACCATCCAGAAGCAGCCAGCCTGGGAGAACAATGGAACAAATGACTTTGTTTCCAAATTTTTATGGGTTTTAGAAACAGTATATGGTATGTCACGAGACTATTGTGGGATTAGAAAGAGATCATGTACATACAACACTTTGCATTGGCCCTAGCATGCAGCAAGTGCTTAATAAATGAGGTATTTGGGTGGTGCCTATGGCTCAAAGGAGTAGGGCACCGGCTCCATATGCTGGAGGCGGTGGGTTGAAACCCAGCCCCGGCCAAAACCCGCAAAAACAAACAAACGAAAAAATATATAAATAAATAAATAAATGAGGTATTTATTATTGAATAAGGTATTGGTCTTAATTGGACTGAATTGTGAAAAGCTTCTGGGCCCCTGAGAGGAACTCGTGGTCAGGCTTTGCTGAGCCCCAGGGGGCTATGGCTCCCGCTCTGTGAGTTAGACTTTGAATCCTCTTAGCTGTTTCCCAAGTCCACAGCTTGAATTCCACGTTTCTGCCAGCAGGCAGCACACAGATGCTTCTACCAAGCAGAGAGAGAAACTGAAACTCAGCAGAGTGAGAGAAATGGAAACTCTGACCGGGATTGGCTGCCTGGGGCGAGATGGGAGGCATCCAAATGTGATTATAAAAAGCCAGGCTGCATCCTGAGAGCTGTTTGCTTGCTGGTGCTCCCATCTTTCAGTGGGCTCCAGCAAGAAGATTGCTTCTCTCCCTCCTCCAAGGTAAACCCAGGAGCTGTGAAGTGTGAGTATCAAGCTGCCACCCTCTGCTAGGCTGGCTGCCTGTGAGCCTCATGCTCCAACAACCAGGACGCCCATTCCTCAGGGAGGCAGCAGCCTTGGGTCCTTTTTAGTGCTCTGGGCTGGGACTAGTCTAAAGGGATGGGTTGGGGTTTTTAGGAAGATAAGATACAAAACCCCAAGAGGCATGAGATCCAGCTTATAGGTGCTGCACCAGTTCTCTCTGGCATTAACTCTTGTGGCCTTAGTTACTTCCTCTGTAAGATGATGATTAAGCTACCTTACCTGCCCAGAGGACCAAATGATTTCTGAAACCCCTTTATTGTAGGATCTAATGTGGCAGCAGAGTTCATCTTTGCAGACAGATAAAGTGATCTGAAGAGGTTGTTGAAAGGGTGGACTGGGGCATTGGTCAATTGCAGGTTTAAATCCTGACTTTGCCACTTCCTGGCTGGGTAGCCTTGGGTATATTACTTAATTTCTCTGAGTTCCAGTTTCCTTATCTGTAACATATGGTTGATAACAATGGTAACTTCTTCATAGGTTTGCTATAGGTACCAATAGACTTTATGCCATAAGTATCAAGTGCTCGGGAGGTTTTTTGTTTCTTTTTAATTTAAGAAAGTAGCATTGATCTGGCAAAGATCACATTAGAGGTGGGTTTGGGGGCATACGTGTTTTCTCTTTTGCAGTATAAAGGAAGAAACAGAGGTCTCGAATTCCAACAGTCTTCAATGTGTATCTAGGTTGCACAATTTGCTGTGTGACCTTCAGTCAGCTCTGTTACCCCTTGTGATACTGTAAAATATGTTTGACCTTTGTCCCCCATTTTCTGGCATACGACTCCTAAAATCCTTGGAATCTTCAAAGTGATAAGTGTCTAAAGAGTTGAGTGATGACTAGCAGCCCTGGGCAATTTCTGTATACTTTGTAATGTCCTTTATAATAAGCCAGTAAATGTAAGTAAAATGTTTCCCCGAGTTCTGTGGACGGCTGGAACAAATGAATCAAGGAGGGGATTGTGGGAACTCCAGTTTACAGCCAGTCAGTCAGAAGGACAGGTAAAACAACCTTGGGCTTTCGATTGGCAGTCTTGGGGACTGAGCCTTCAATCTGTGGGACTTGACAGTATAGTGTCAGAATTGAACTGGAGGACAGAGCTGCCCAGCTCCAAAACAGCTCCGGGAACGGTCTCCGCCTCTTGCCCATCCTCGGGTCTAGCTACAAAGCCTGCGCACGGCGCCACCATGCGGCAGAAGATGGTATCGCTCTTCTTGTGCTACCTGCTACTCTTCACCTGCGTCGGGGTGGAAGCAAGTAAGGACCCTGGGGGATGGAAGGAATGTGTGAAAAAGAAGGGAATAGTTTTGGGATCCTGCGTAGAGCTCCAGAATGTCTGATGTGGAGACCCTGGCGTGCTTCTGAAGTAGAGGAGCTTTGACAGTAATCAGCACAGGATTGCTATAGCCAGAGTCCCAAATTCAAATCCCTCTACTCTGTTCCATTCCTTCATTCTACCGAAATTTACTGAACGCCCATTCTGTGCCAGGCTTGGCATCTAGGGAAAAGTCCCCTCCCATGGCTTGTCCCCACCTCTGGGAATGATCTGGAGCACTAGAAACCGAATAGGGAACCCCACGCCCTCCTCCACTCCACTTTGTCCGCTCTCCTGCAGGGGAAAGAAAAGATTCCGAAAATAAAAAGAGCTCAGAGGACAGTGACTCGGGGTTCTGGAGAGCCGTGACCTTCATGGCTGTCGGAGGAGGTGAGTTTGGAGGGCAGGGAGCTTGAGAGAGTGGGGCGCCTGTAGGCGCTCGCTAACTGTGTCCTCTTCCTCCAGGGCTCGCCGTCGCGGGGCTGCCTGCCCTGGGCTTCACTGGCGCCGGCATCGCGGCCAACTCGGTGGCTGCGTCGCTGATGAGCTGGTCTGCAATCCTGAATGGGGGCGGCGTGCCCGCTGGGGGCCTGGTGGCCACGCTGCAGAGCCTCGGTGAGTGCAGACCTCTGGTAGAGAGGTTCTTCACTGTTCAGAGCCCTTTTCACCGGCTAATTCAGCTCCGTGAGGTGAATATTCCTATTCATTTAATCACATCATATGGAGAAACCGAGGCACTGAGGAATTAAGTAATTTAATCAAGTTTCTTTACCTAGCTAGGAGTCCAACGAGGGTCAGGATTTGAACCACAGCCAGAGTGATGCCAGAAGCCTCATTTCGAGCCTCGAAAGCCAGGGGCCTCACTGATGTTTTGGCCAAATCACAGGCCTCAGTTCTCTCATCTGTAAATCAGGATGCTCGTCCTCAACTTAACACTCTTTGAATCTGCTCAATCTTAGAGACCACAGTGGACAAAAACTATGGGGGAGCAACCCAAGTCAATCTTGCACCACCCTTGGCCTTGACTTGCACTTTTTTTTTTTTTTTTTTTTTTTTGATACAGAGTGTAATTTTGGTGCCCTGGATAGAGTGTTGTGGCATCCTTCATAGCTCACAGCAACCTCAAACTCTTGGGCTCAAGTGATCCTCTTGCCTCCATTTTTCATTTTTCGTAGAAAGGGGGTCTTGCTCTTGTTCAGGCTGCTCCCAAACTGCTGAGCTCAGGTGATCCTCCTGCCTCAGCTTCCCAGAGTGCTAGGATCACAAACATGAGCCACTGCCCCTGGCCAATTGACTTGCACTTTTTGAACACAGTGAATGGGATAGATACAGAACTCAGAGTAACTTTTCTAAAAAAAATAATGATAATAATCACTTTCACTTCTTTCCTTTTTTTCTTTCTTCCACCCCCTACCCAGCCCCCAACCAGGCCTCCAAAATCTCAGAGAAAACCTACCCCTGATAAACTTCCCCTCTGCCTTCTGGATTTCCATCTTCTCTCAATCCTGGATGGCAAAAGCCCAAAGAAAAGCGCAAAAGGAGAGAGCCCTTCTGGAGGGGGCAGGCCACCCCTGCAGTGGGAGGTGAAGGACCAAAGGTTAAGGAAACCTATGCGCTATAAGGTGGTTGTCCTCTCACATGTCACAGGGCTGTGACAAAGATAAAATGATCCCTTGCTTGTAAACCCCCAGCACACACACAGTGAGAGCTCCCCAAAGATGGCTGTTAGCATTATTAATAATATTGTGTTTTCATTGCAGACATGAAGTGAATTATTCCTACTTTTTTCATCTCTGAAACACATCTCTTATTTGGCATGACAAGTCAGGGTGGAAATAGAATTTACTTTTCAGAAGTCCCATCCCCTTTCGAGGGCCTCTGTTTCTCCATCTGGAAACGAGGGGGTTGGACTCCAACAATGGTTTCCAGACACTTGGATTCCCAGACCTGGTGCTTGGGCCCTAACAACCCGTCTGTGCTTGCTTTATAGGTGCTGGTGGCAGCAGTTTCCTCTTGGGAAACATTGGTTCCCTTCTGGGCTACACTGCCCACAAGGCCACAGAAAGCAAGAAAGAGGATGAGGAGTAGCCAGCAGCTCCCAGGAACTGTCTCCTTCCTCCCTGCCACCCTTCCAGTGAGAATCCAACACTTTCTCTGTCACTCTCCCCCAACAACCTAAATGGGAAAGCAGAATACATTTCTCTCAGAAAACACTTTGGCCTTTAACCTTACAAAACCAAACTATGTATCCGAATCGTATGTACCCCCATATTAATCTGAAAAAAGATGAAAGAAAACACTTTGTCTCCTTGTGAATCACCCTTTGCGACGAGAAGGCCAACAAGATCTGGCTCTGGCCTGTTCCATCCACACACCCCCACTCCCATTTTCCTGTCAAGCCAACCACAGCTCCTGGAACAAAACCAGTTGATTTTGTGTCTGGGCCTTAGCACATGCTGTTCTCTCTGCCTGGGATTCCTTCTGAAGCTTATCTGCCTGAAAGACTCCCTCTCATCCTTGCACACTCAGCTCAGACGTCCCCTCTGGACATGTGCCCAGCACGGCCTCCTGCCACCTGTCACAGCAGGAATGGGCAGGCTCCATTTCTGGAGGTGCTTGGGGAGGGAGAGCTCAGTTTGTTCTCACTGACAGAAGCTTCTGGCTACTTCTCTGATTAGGCAGAGATGGAGAGGCTGTATTTCCATTCTCTCAGGAAGCACTCAAGTGATTACTTCACATGGAGAATATAAAGCCAGACCCTAGGGGTAACCTCTCTTTAAGGGTTCACAAGGCCTCCTTTCCTCATAGGACTCTGGTGACAGGACGAATGGTTTGCATATAAAGCCCATAGGCCTTCTACATAGGAAAGGAACGATAACCCAAGCACATAGAAAGCTTTTAGTAAATGTCAGCTATGATTAAGGACTTGCATAGAACAAAGAGGAAATAGCCAAGTGACAACCAGGAATTAGATCATCCAACTTCGGAGTCCGGGTTAGCTCTCCGGGGCTCACAAATCACGTTCCTCCCTTCTTCCAAAAGTGAGAACGCCTGTAAGTCAGAATCCTGCCCAGGCAGAACTAAACAGCAGCACCGCAGATTCGCGCTTGGCCTGGTATGGCCGGTCCCCTGCTGTCCCCGCCGGTGGGCCGTCGTGCGCCCCCGCGCCCCTGCGGGTCCCTGCCGCGCGCTGTGGACCAAGGTCTGGCGCAGAGCGCTCCTAGTCTCGGAAAACCGCGAGCGGCTGGAAAGGCAGCCGCCCCCTCGCCTGTCAAGCAAAGGACGTTGGTGGGAAACCTGGTGTTAAACCATTCTTAGATGAACTGGTTCTGGGGCAAGACTTGTACCTAGCAGAGAAGCAACCTCGCTGCGATCTATGGCAAGCCAGCCCTGGATACAGGGTTTGTAAAAAAGAAAGAAAGAAAGAAAGAAAAGGAGGGAGGGAGGGGAGGAGGGCGGCGCCTGTGGCTCAAGGAGAGGGCACCGGCCCCATGTGCTGGGGGGTGGCAAGTTCAAACCTGGCCCTGGCCAAAAACTGCAAAAAAAAAAAAAAAAAAAATTTAGGGCGGTGCCCAGAGCACAGTGACAAGGGCGTCGGCCATGTACTCCGGAGGGTTCAAACCCCGCCCAGGCTAGCTAAAACAACAATTACAACTGCAACAACAACAAAATAGCCGGACATTGTGGTGGGTGCCTGTAGTCCCAGCAATTTGGGAGGCTGAGGCAAAAGAATTGCTTGAGCCCAAGAGTTTGAGGTTACTGTGAGCTGTGACTCCACAGCACTCTACCCAGGGCGACAGCTTGAAACTGTGTCAAAAATAATGATAATAATGAGCATCGCCTGTGGCTATCAAGTAGGGCGCCAGCCCCATATACCGAGGGTAGTGGGTTCAAACCTGGCCTTGGCTGAACTGCAAAACAGAAAAATAGCTGGGCGTTATAGCGGGCACCTGTAGTCCCAGCTACTCGGGAGGCTGAGGCAAGAGAATCGCCTAAGCCAGGAGTTGGAGGTTGCTGTGAGCTGTGTGATGACAGGGCACTCTACAGAGGGTGATAAAGTGAGACTCTGTCTCTATAAAAAATGATGATGATGATGATGATATGATGGTAATGATGATAATTAAATAAATCAAGGGTGGGAACCAAATTAGGGTCTCTCTCCCCAGAAGTACTCCCTTTCCACTTATTCCCTTGGAGAGCATCAAGAGAGATTTAGAGAGCTCTGCACACCTCCCCTCCGCCCCCAGGATTTTAGATCTGAGGCCTCAGCAGCTCTCAGCCTGAATAACACTGAAAATTTCTGGTCCTTTACAGAAGACTCCACCTGCCACAAGATCCCTCTGGGCCTGTGCAGGATAACTCCTTGCCTTCATTCTGCAGGCATCCGCTGGGATCTCAGTCTGTGCCTGGCACTGCAGCAAGCACTGAGGACACCCCAGTAGAAGAGACCTAATTCCTACCCACTCGGTGCTCACAGTGCACAGATAAGTCCCCACACACACACCAAGCACCCATGAGCTGTCTTCTTCCTCTTTGTCACCACCTTCTTGCTCCTATATCTTTCACCTACTTTCACCCTTGCCTGCCTTCGTGGACCACAATCCCGTCTACAAAGTCTGTGGCACACAGATTCTGGTGAACACACACCAGAATGCACTAGTGGAACAAGTCAAGAGATATTCAATGCATTTTTACATGCCTTTCCGGCAACGGCCTTCACAGAAATACATAGCTGAGTCCTGGCCTAGTTCCAGGGTTAGGTCACCTCGGCCACATTACTTACATTCTGAGTCCCAGCTTCCTTGTTTTTAAAACTGGGAGTGTGAGTGTTGGATATCATGGTCTCTTGAGCTTTCTGCCCTAAAACATCTGCTGAGCTGGAACCACGTGCATCTGAATCTCCTTGGCCTCATAATATCCTGGCCCTTTTAGGGTGAATTTTAGTTTAGGAAGTAGCCAAAAGCCACTTTATGGTACTAACTTTGAAGACTAAAGTAATAGGTGGTGGGGCTGGAAGATGCCATGTTAGTTCACAAATGAGGGTAACTAGAAACTAGCAAGGTGGCTCCGCACTCTGGGAGCACACCTTAAGATGAGTCCAGAAGTAGATCCCATCGCTGACTGACTCCCTGCAAGACAAAATCCAGATCCTCTGTCCTTATCATTTTTCTCTGGACCTCAGTTTCCTAGTCTTTAAAATAGAGGAGTTGGACTCTCCTCTCAGAATTCAGTCTCAAGTACTCAAGTTAGGGTTGTCTTTCTCTTTAATAGAATCAATCCCTTTATCTAAGAATTTCCATTCTTTAAGGGCCTTCCAGGCCCCCATAACCTTGAACATTGATTGGCTGCTGCTTCCCGCAGAGGCGCCCGCAAGTTCATAGTGCTATGTACTGATTTGAACACCAGGTGGCAGTGCAGACCACCATGGAATCTCATCTGCCTTCCTCAGCCTGGAGTGGCTCCACAATTACCAACACCCCTCTGAGGAGGCTTTCTTGCTCCTCTCCCCTTCAGGCCCTCAGCCCTACAATTCCAGGACCTCCAAACTCCTGAGCATGGCATTCAAGACTGCAATCAGGTCTCCCCTTCAGGTCCACAACCTGTGCCCCTAGGCCTGAGCCACGGGATTTAAAGGAGAGACAAGCACTACACACTTCTTGGCTGGGCAGAGAGGGTGATGCTAGGGACAGGCCATTACTCCATTCTGCCAGTAAAGGGGCCTGGGCCAGCAGCAGCTGGAGGTTGTGGGGAACTTCTCCTTTCTATGAAGAAGGGAGAAGCCACTTCCTTCGAGAAGATGGCTGGGGCAAGGGCAGGAGGAAGATTAGGGAGCATGGGCTTCCTGGTTCAGGGGGAGAGAAAAGAGGTTCCAGGAAGCCCCAGAACTTCGTCTGGGAGCTGGTACTTGCAGCTAAGAACTGAGAGCAGCCTTTTCTTTCCCTTCCGTCTGGGATCTTCATGGAACAGACAGCTGCTAGGACAGCCAGAGTCACACATGGAAAGCCACGTGCTATGAAGCCACAGAAAGGACAGTTTTGTTTTTTGTTTTTTTTTGAGATAGAGCCTCAAGCTGTCACCCTGGAAAGAGTTCAGTGGCATCACAGCTCACAGCAACCTCCAATTCCTGGGCTCAAGTGAGTCTCCTGCCGAGCCCGAAAGGTTAGTTTAGAAGACAGGCTCATCTGTATAGACCAATGAAGAGGAGAGCCTTACTTATTGCAAAAAGCAAGCCCAAGCACATAACCCCAAGTATCCTAGTTCCAGTATCCAACTTCAGAACTCAGCCCTGAGTACTTGATCTCAAATATCCAGCCCCCAGTTCTTAGCTGCAAGTACCAGCTCCCAGAGGAGTACCCAGTGCCCATCAGAGGCTGCCAGAGGCCGAGTGAGCAAATGGCCCCACAGGAGAGCCTATCCCAAGTCACTCTCTCAGGACATATTTACTGGATTGATTCTTCTCCTATAGCCAACACCAAGGAAAATGCCAGCCCAGACATGACGAATAATCACACAGCCCAAATTGGTGCTTTACTGTTTTTGTTCTAGTCATATACACTTGCTTGTCTACAGCGGTGCTGACCTCCACCCACCCATATCCCTAACCATAGAAAACCAGATCTCCCAACAGGGTCAGAAGCAGGAGAGCAGGGAAAGAGGTCTCCTGAAGCCAGCCCAGGGCAGAGAGGCAGAGCTTAACATTGCTGCATGGTCTGAGCAAGTTGGCCTGGGGGTCTATCTCACCACAGTCTGGACAGTGGACAGCCCTTGCCTGCCACTCTCCAGGGACAGGCATGAGGAGGGGTATGTCCCAGTGGTGGGTCAGGATATCTGCCAGGGGCTGTTCAGTTACAGGTCACAGCAGGATGGAGTAGGTGGCTGTGGTGGTGATGCCACAGGTGTTGTTCTTTGCAGACATGAGGATGTAGGCATTGGTTCTTCACAGTGGTGACCATGAACTAGTGATGAACCAGTAGGGCTTGCCTTCTAGCACCCATAAATACTGGGTGGTTCAGCTGTTCCAGGTGCTGAGTTGCAGAAGGGGCAGAGTGTCTTCACTCAGTCACAATTACTCTTCCATTCTCTTGGAACCCACCAACCCAAGCCCATTCCCTCCTCAACCTTTTCTACTTTGGGCAAAGTCACTTCTGGGCATGTTGATGCCTAGGCCAGAAACTTCTCCAAAGCCTTTTCCCTTTGACTTTCCAAAGATGGCTTCTATTTCACTCTTTGCTCTCCACTCAAATGTCCTCTCCTCAGAGAAGCCCTTCCTGACTATAAACTTCAAAGAAGCCTCCTTGTTTCTCTCTACCTCAGTGGTTCCCAACCTGTCTGCCTTAGAATCACCTGGGGCTTCAAAAAATACCGATACCTATGTCTCACTCATAGTGACTGTGATTTAATTTGTCTTGGGTACAACCTGGGCTTTGGAATTTACAAAAAAAAAAAAAGATCTTCAGGCAATAATACATAGACAAGTGTAGGAACTGCTCCTCTAGCATATCATCTTGCTTTAATTTTCTCTATAAGTCCAGTAAAGAAATGGAGGCTTGGGTGGCACTTGTGGCTCAAAGGAATAGGCATCAGCCCCCTATACTGGAGGTGGCAGTTTCAAACCCAGCCCCAGCCAAAAACTGCAACCAAAAAAAAAAAAAATGGAGACTTGGTTACTCCAAGAAGCAGGTCCAAGCAACCAGTCCCAAGCACATAAGTCCCACTCTCCAGCCTCAGAACCCAGCTCCAAATACCCAGATACAAGGTTTTACTTAGAGTAACTCATTTAACCCTTACAACAATCCTATTGAATGTTCTTAGGAGATCCATTTTACAGGTGAAAAAAATCAAGGCACAGAGAAGTTAAATAACTCCCCTAAGGAAAACAGCTAGCAAGTGGCAGGTCAGGTTTGGGCCCAGAAAGTCTGCCTCTCTAGAACAGTAGAGGGACTCTATAAATAATTGTCCAATGAATTAATGACTTCATCTTAACCTCTCTCTGCTTCACTCACCCACCACATTCAATCCATCAACCAGACAGCCTGTAGATCAGCAGGCTGTGGGTCGTGACCGACAGGAACTGTATTAAAGAGTTGCGGCATTAGTAAGGTTGAGAACCACTGCTGTAGATTGTATCTTGTAATGTTTTGAATCTGTTCATATCTCTCCATCCATGTGGTTCCCTCTTATCTAGCTCACCACCCTCCTAATTGGAGAGCATTTCTCTGTGCCTTGACACTCCTCTCTCCTATGTCCATTCTTATCAGCAGTGTCCAATGTTGTCTATTCTCCACACAGAGCTAGAAAGATCTTAAAACCAACTGGCTTGGGTGCTGCCTATGGCTCAGTGAGTAGGGCGCTGGCCCCATATACCAGAGGTGGGAGCTCAAACCCAGCTCCAGCCAAGAACTGCAAAAGAAAAAACAAGTGGTTTCCCATCACACTTAGAAGAAAATCCTACTCCCCTGAGGTAGACTTCAAGGTCTTAAATCTCCAGAGCCTCTTCTCTAACTCTTTTTCAGTCATACTGGCCGTTTTTTTTCCTTCCCAGAACCCTCCAAGTGCCTGCCAAACTCAATCTATTTGCACAAGTTCTTCCCTCTGCCTGGAACACATGTTGCCTCAGGAGTCAACTCCATGTAATTTCTCCAAGGATCTGAACCCCAGTCCAAATTAGATACCCGGATACTGCAGCAGCTTGTACCTTACGTTTCTAGAATTGATCGGGATTGTAACAAAAACATGATTGGCATAAGCATTTGTTACTGCCAGACTTCCTCTCTGGACGGAGTTCCCTGAGAAGAAGCACAGGGTTCATCATGCTTTATCGCCAGCACCCAGCACAGTGCCTGGCACATTAGGTGATGTCCAACAACTTCGGCTGAGTGGATGGGCATAACATATAGATAGAAGGATGAATGGTTGGAGGAGGAGTGATTGAGTGAATAAATACACCTTAAAAATAGGAATCTGTTTGCCTCACCAGTATTTCTTAGGGCAGTTACAAGGTGAGCGACTTGGGAATTATTTTCAGCCTCATAGGGTCGGCACCCACTCCCAAATAGCAAGGCAACTGGGCGGGGCTTCCGGGGTCGGGTGCGTGACGTCACTGGGGAGGCGTGTCCGACTCCAGCTATGCTTCCTGATTGGCAGGCGCGGGGAGGCTGCAAACACACTCATCGCCCCTGCGGTTCGCTTAGGTACAGTAGGGGTAGCGAGCTAAGAGAGCGCAGCCTAGGGTCCGCGTAGACGGCTTTGGGGTCGTACAGCAGTGACGCCAGCTTTGGAGCTTCTGGGTCACCCGGCGGCACGTTCATGTAGTCGGCGAAGCGCAGAGTGGGCACTGAGCGGTTTTCGACGCAGTTCTGGGGGTAACCCGACAGCTGAGGGGACGCGCGCTGCGGCTGGACGGATTCCCTCAGCTGGCAGGGCGGAGCGTGTTGGCGCTCCCTGGAGCACGCCTATTTCGTGGCCTGACTTAAGAGAGGAAAGCCCCAGAAACACTTTCCCACCGTCCCCTTCACGCCCTGGACTCAGACCCAGAAGAGCTGTGGGACTAGGCGTCTGCAGACCTGGTTTCTGCCCTCACTCTGAGTGACCCTGAACAGGAGTCATGCCCTCTTTAATATCCTTACTAAAAGAGAGAGAGAGACAGACAGACAGACACACACACACAGACATATGTCTCTGGACGTCTGGAAATGAAACAATACCTGCATTAAATGATGTGATGTATAAAGCACCCTGTACTGGGCTCGCATATATTTGCTAGTTCCTTCTACCTGACTCTGACCCTGCAACTGACTTGTTCTGTGTCCTTGAGCAATTAACCTCTGGGTCCTTCCCCGTCCTAGGATGACTGAATTGTCTTTGCAGCCCCTAGGTCCTGGAAGCTGAGTTCCTCAGTCAGGAGTCGGGGTGAACTGAGAGCAGACCGTCTTCTGGTGTCAGACCTCTGACTCCCTTTTCCCGCGCCATCACCCTCTTCTTTCTCCACACACTCATTCTCCCCAACTACCCCTCCACCCCCGGCCCTCTAGTCTTGTCATTTGTCTTCTCTGAGGTCCTTCTGACAAATGAGTTTCCTCATCCTCCTGAAGATGGCTCTTAGATGCGCAGAAGGGTACTGGCCTCCCCAGAGGTTCTTTGGGGTCTCAGGGTCCGCAGGAACGCTAAAGGGTGTCCCAGGGCAACCTTCCTCCACTATCCTACCAAGGATGCGTCACTATCCTACATAAAACCCTCCTGCCTTGCATGTACCCCACAGCTCCCTATGACCCCCAGCCCACACAGCAAGACCCACAAGGCCACAATGCTTGGGTCTCTATTGTCATCCAAGCCTCCTCCCCCTTTCCTGCCAGGTTCTACCAGATGGAGTTTTCAGTTCTCTTTCCTCTTTTGCAGGGGTTTGTACACATGGTTTCCTTTGCTGGGATCACTTCCTTGCCCCATCCCCTCACCTTAGACCTGGCTAACTCCTTGCTGGTTGTTTTGTTGTTTTGTTTTTGTTTGTTTGTTTGTTTGAGACAGAGTCTCACTTTGTCACCCTGGAGCTGTGCGTAGAGTATCATGACGTCATAGTTCACAACAACCTCAAACTCTTGGGCTTAAGCAATTCTCTTGCCTCAGCCTCCCAAGTGACTGGGACTACAGGAGCCCACCACAATGCCTAGCTATTTTTTTTAGAGATGAGATTTCCCTCTGGCTCAGGGTGGTCTTGGACTCATGAACTCAGGCAATCCACCCACCTTGGCCTCCCAGAGTGCTAGGAACACAGGTGTGAGCCACTACTCCTGACCCTTAACTCCATCTCCTTCATCATCATGGGGTAGAGTGGAGCCTGACCCCTAAGAGGGGTCCCTATTCAAGTGAGTGACAGCTGACCTCAGTGTAGCCACTCAGCTTCTTGCCTCCTTCCCTCTGGCCATGCGGAATTTTCAGCTCCTTCCAAATGCCTGGCTTTCACCTGCCTTTAGACTTTTGCACCTGTTGTTCTCTCAAACTAAACATTCTTCCCTTCCCTACTTAACTTGTATTTATCCTTCAAACCCCAGTTTAGAAGTTACTTCCTATGTGGGTGGAAGGGAGAAGTGCCATGAGCAGCCTTACTATATTGGAGCATGCACTTTCTTGGCACTATTTAATCTCTCTCCCTTATTAGAATGTAAACTATGGGAGGATAAATATGCCTTGTTACTGAATCCCCCAATGACAATTATGGGCACTGGCCCAAAGTAGAGTCTCAGTAGGAGTTTACAGAATTAATGAGAGTGAATTTCCACCCAGTGGTTGCCCAGTTTCTCCTTACTTGCCTTTTGGAGGCATGGAGCTCACTACTTTTGAAGTAGCCCACCCACAGGGGGTCCATTGTATGATGGTTAGCATGCTGGAGCCTGAAGCAGCCCACTCCATTTACTTGTTAGAAGGCCTCTAATTCCTGCCCTCCCTAAACCAGTGCCCTGGAGCTGAAGCCCAGAGAGAGTGATTACCTTTTCTGAGAAGGGCCTACTCACCAGTCTTGAGGGAATGCGCAGGCTCACCTGGCCCAGACCCCATAGGTGTCAGCACTGGTGCAACCTGGATCCACTTTGAGGCCTGGGATTTGAGATATCATAACAGCCCGTTTTCCCTTTTTCCAGAAGCAGTGAGCAGCATCTTCTGGGGACAAGGATACCAAGTTCCCAGTCTGGGAGTGGAGAGGCCAGGAAGGCATTTTCAGGTAGCACTGGACTCCTATTGCCTCAATCAACCCCTACGCCAGCCCTATAATGAAGAACACCCTGTTCCCATTTTACAGATGCACAAACTAAGGCTCCTTTATGGTTGCTATTTACCTAAGGTCATCCAGTAAGACAGTTGCAAAGTCAGGCCTAATTTCCAAGCCTGATTTCTTTCCTCTGTTGCTCAGCTTGGTGCCTCTAGTTGAACTGCACTGCTCCAAGGCCCATTCAGAGTGTCCCATGGCTCCTATTCTTTGTAGCTGGGTTCTGTCCCCAGTAAGGACTCAATACCTGTGCCTTGGCAGTGCTAAGGGCTAGCTGAACACCAGGAGTCTTCCCTTCCTTCTGTATTTGGTCACTTCCTAAAACTGCAGAGGGACCCAGACAAAAGTAGGCAGTGGCCGAGGAGGTATCGTATACAGACCAAGCTCCTGAAACTAGTCTGGGAAATGTGTTTGCTATATGACCTTAGGTGGGTTCCTTTCCTTCATGGATCTTCAACTTACCATCTGTTAAGGGGGCAAACTACCCTGTTGCAACGCCTCAGTGTGCTAGGATGCAGAAAAGCTGGTCTTCTCTCTTCCAGGTCACCTCACCTTTCAAACTTTGCAGTGAGGAACAGAACACAGCCCCTCTCCAGGGCCCCTGTTGTGGAGAAACTGCAGCATAAATTGCACATAACCTGATTGTTAAAGGGAGTCACAGATCCTGCCTTGGGCAGCCACTGGGTTGAGGGGCCCAGCTCCCTCCAGATTCATCTTCTTTTGGCCATGGTCCCTGCTGTGGAATAGGCATTCTCATCATGCCTGCTTCCTCCACTTTCTGTGGGCTTTGTAGCCATTCCCTAGGGAACTCTGCCTCTCCTGCTCCTTCCTGTCGCTGTCCTCCCTCCCTTCCTCCCTGTGCATGCCTGCTCTGTGCCTTGCACTTGGCTTACAGAGCTGAATAAGCTCAGTGCCTGTCCTTGCAAAGCTCCTAGTTTGGTGGGGGAAGATGGACAAGGAAACCAAATTACAATTCATTCCCCATCCCAAATCCTGTTGCCCTCCTGCTTCTGCCCTGGCCCCTGCAGTCTGCGCCCCACATGGCAGCCTGAGTGAGCCTGTTAAAATGGAAGTCAGAACACCTTGCTCTTCTGCTCATCCCCTCTCAAGCTCTAGTGACAGAGGAAAAGCCAGTGTCCTTGCCGTGACCTACAAGGCCCTGCACGATCTACCTCATTGCCTCCCACTCTCCACTCAGATCACTCCCTTTCAGCTGCATTGGCTATCTTGCTGTTTTTCAACATGCCAAGCGCAGCTACTGCCTCAGGCCTTTGCATTTGCCCTTGGTCTTGCTAGGAATGTCTTCCCTCAGGTATCCATGCAGTATCCCACCAAACTCTGACCAGGGGCATCTAAATACTACTTTTACCAGCTTACATGACATGTAATTATTTTCTGTTCCCCTACAGGAGTATAAACCTCAGAAGATCTCCTGAGTCTCCACCCTTTAGGAAGAAAAAAAAAAAAACCAAACAGCGATAGAGAATACCAGAAAAATGCTGGAAAAAAAAAAAGCAACACTCACTTTACTACTACTAGACAATAATTTTTAAAGTCTCAATAATTAAAACCACTTGGTTTGGGTGGAGCATGGTGACTTGTACCTGTAATCCTAGCACTCGGTGGGGCTGAGGCAGGAGGATGGATCCCTTGAGCTCAGGAGTTCAAGACCAGGTTGAACAAAAGTGAGACCCCCATCTCAAAAAACAAACAAACAAACAAACTGGATTTGGGTTCTGGGAGAAACAAACAGACCAATGGACTGAAGTAGAAAGTCCAGAAACAGACCTAATTGCACAGGGGCATTTATTTTTTGATAAAGGTGGCATCTCAAAGTGCAGAATGGACTCTTTAGTAAGTGATATTGGGACAACTAGGTAGCAAATTAGGAAAAAAAATTAGACCTTCACCTGACATTGAGCACCAGCATGAACTCCAAAGGGATCAAAGATTTAAATATGAGAAAACCATAAAATGAAACCATAAAAGCACTAGAGGAAAACAAGGGAGAATCGATAATCTCATAGTGGGAAAGGTTTAACCATGACTCAAAAATCAAAAATCTACTAACAAAGATTGATTCAGCCAACTACATAAAAATTAAAAACTTCAGAATGGAAAAACACTATAAATCAAGTCATGAGACATGGGGGGGGAAATATTTGCAGCACAAAGGGTCATCTCAATAATTTTTTGATAAAAAGACCAACCATCTAATAGAAACAGGCCCAGGATATGAACTGATAGTCCCAGAAAAGTTAATGTAAATGGCTCTTAAATTTATGAAAAGAAGTTTAAACTCACTTGGGAAATGCAAATCAGGAAAACTACACAGGGTTACTGTTACAGTTTCAACATGTCCCACAAAAAGTATGTGTTGGAAACGTATTCCCTAGTGCAACAGTGTTGGGAGGTGGGGCCTAATAAGAGATGACTTAGGTCATGATCATGGGCAGAACCCTTGATCCCTAACAGAATTAATGTTGTCTTAGGAGTGGGTTAGTAATTATGAGGGTAGCCTTATTATAAAAGCAAGTTCAGCCCCCTCTTGTTTCTCTGGCTGTCCCATGTCCCTGATGACAGCAAGAAGGCCCTTGGGGGGTGCCAGCACCGTAATGATGCCTGACTTCTCAGCTTCCAGAATCACAAGCCAAAAAAACCCCCATTGTTTATAAATTGCCCAGTCTCAGGTATTCTGCTACAGTAGCAGAAAACAAACTAAGAAGCCTCCCTTTACTTTTCACCAACGGCAGATGGTTAGTGGAAAGCTGCTGAGTGTTACAGAAAATGTACAAAAATTGAGAAACTGACCTTTCTCTTCCAGGGTGTCCAGCTGATATTCTGTAGTTCTGTTTTTTTTTTTTTTTTAAATGAAAGAAGAAAAGACAGAAAAATATGTTACTGCCATTTTGAAAATGAAATGCTTTTCTGCCTTTTATGTTTCAAAGCAAAGTCTTTGTGTGTTTTAGTACTGTTCCCTTTTTCCCTTTTATGACGCTATTTGCACACTTGGGTGTCCTACTTTTTTAACTTGAAACCTACAGAACTTCAAAATGGGCTGTTTCATATGTGCTAGAAGTTTTTGTAATTAAAATCACGGACTTTGAATTTTATCTTGGATGTTCTCGGGGGTGGGATCTGAGAACAGCTGCTGCCTCCACACTGCTGGTTCTCAAACTGGCTGCCACAGAGCTCCGGGGCCTTTATTTAATTCGTGAACTCTCAGTGACAATTTCCAAAAGGTTGTGCTTTCAGTTACACATTAATCATAAAAATTAATGTAAGCATAATCCGTATCATTTAGGTAGCCATTTCTAACTCAGTCCTGCCACATGACCTTGAGGCTGTGCTTCATGTTTTGGGAATGTGTGTGTACTTTTTGTTGATAGTGATGGTAGCCTGTGTGTGTAATTACTTTTGTGCTAGAGGCTTGTGTTGGTGCTGGGTAACAAGTGACAAGACATTGACATAGGGAAGCTTACAGAGATATTGGCACATACATAGTATCCCTTAATGCTAAGAACCTTACTTTACATCTTCTCCTTCCAGAAGGCGGCGGTAAGTAGCAATCTCCTGCTCAAGCCTGATCTTTAGGTCTAGCAGAGTAAGGTATTCAGCCTTCTGGCGTTCCGCGTCTCCCCGGACCTGCAGCAGTTCATCCTCTACAGCGTTCAGCCTAGCCTGCAGGTTGGCCAGCTGGTCGCTGTAAGCAACTTTGATCTCCTGGAGTCTGTGTTCCAAAGATGCTTTCTATGACCACAAGAAAAAGAGGGAGTTTCTTATTTAAGGAATGGATTTCAGAGGTCCAATTTTAATTGCTTTCAGGAGAGTTTCTGCAGGCAGTCTCTGTGGGCCTCAGACGTATTTCTAGCTCCATCTCCCACTTCTCCCAGGAGGCAACCTCAGCCAACTGGGATGGCCAGGTCTGGGGGTTTTGCTTTGTTTAGCTCTGAACCCACTGTTCTCTCAATGTGGCACGTTACCATACTTGGTATTTGCCTCCCCATCTTGCGAGGAGGTCCTGCCTCCAACTCCTTCAGCAGGCCTGGCTGCGTGATTGATTTGCAGTGTCTCTGCAGTGGCGGACTAGACCTCCCCAACCCCTTCTCCCCAGGCTGGGGCCCATGATTCTCTCTGGCTAATGAAATGCAGGTGAACATGACAAATGCCTTTCTGAAGAGAAGCTTTGAGAGCTACTGCATAGCTTGGCTGTTGCACTTTCCTGCTGCCACAACACTGACGCGTCCCAGATGGGATCTACTCCTGTAGCTCGCCCTGGGAGAGGAAACGCGAGGGAGCACGGCGGCAGCTGACCCACGACGGATGTCGAGTCACTGTAGGCTACTGTGGTTTGAGGGTTGCTGGTCACTGCAGCATAACTTAACAGGGGCTGGCTGATTAGCTTGGCCTGGAATATCTCCACTCCTATTCTTCAGCTTAAAAACTCATCTCGAATTTTAAGATCTAGTGTAAAGACCACCTTGTCTGTGCAGTCTCCCGGCTCTATCCTTCCTCTGCATTTGCGGCCTGCATTGCCCTTTCCTCCATTTCCCTCTGTCCTTCAATTATAATCACTTGTTGGAACTGTTTCCCTGCCGGCTCTGCAAGGGGAAAGGTTATTTCTTATTGGTCTTTGCATTTGTAGCGTTCCTAACACTGACTGCACGGTGGGAAGTGGAAGGTAGATGCGCTTTACCACACTCGAGTAGGACTGCAGCTCTAGCTCTAGGCTCTGGGAGGTGTCCCTCAGCTTCTTTAGCTGAGCCTCAGTTTCTTTTAACTCTCCCGTGTTCACTGTGACTTCTTGTTGCAGAGCTTCAATCTAAAGTTCCAAGAATGAAAACAAAAACATAAATGGGCAAGTAAGGAAAGACGGAGGGAGGGAGGGAAGGAGGGAGGGAGGAAGCAAACACATTCTCACTTTTTAGAGGACAGCTTCTCGATCTTTGCTCACACCTGAGAATGACGCTATTACCTGCAACTCAAACCGTTCTTTGGCGTTCTGAATGTACTCCTGGGCCATGACTTCGTATTTCTGCCTCATTTCATTCACGACGGCACTGAGGTTCAGGCTCGGAGCAATGTCCAACTCTACGTTGACGGCGTTGCCCAGATGCCTGTGCAGGCCATCCACCTCCTACGAGAGTGAGAATCCTGATTGAGTTTAGTCTGAAGCACATGCTCAGATAAGGCTGGGCAGAAAGGACATCAAAGGCTTTACGGCTCCTTCCCTGGGAATGAGTAAAAACGGAAGAGAACAATAACCTGTGTAGGGCTTCTTGTGGTCCAAGTCCTGCTCTCAATCATTTATTCAACCTGAAGCAACTTTATGAGAAGAAGTTAGGGCTTACGTCATTACTGCTGTCATCATCATCCTGGCTGTCACCACTGACTCTGCCTCCTCCTGTCCTTCCTCTTTCTCCTTTTTTTTTTTTTTTTGAGACAGAGCCTGAAGCTGTCACCCTGGATAGAGTGCTGTGGCATCACAGCTCACAGCAACCTCCAACTCCTGGGCTCAAGTGAGTCTCCTGCCTCAGCCTCCCAAGTAGCTGGGACTATAGGCACCCGCCACAATGCCCGGCCATTTTTTGGTTGCAGCCGTCATTGTTGTTTGGTGGGCCCTGGGCTGGATTTGAACTCACCAGCTCAGGTGTACGTGGCTGGCACCTTAGCCCGTTGAGCCACAGGCTCCGAGCCCTCTTTCTCCTTCTTATGTGAACCATTCCATCAGTCCCAATACCACTTCTGAATATTTTCTCACCTCCTTGTGCTCTTTTTTGAGGACAGCCAGGTCTCTATTCAGTTCCTCAATTTGAAGTTCCAAGTCTGTCTTGTGTAGGGTTAGATCATCAAAGACCTTACTCAGGCCTTGGATGTCGACTTTCAGTGTCAGGTGCATCGCCCTCTCAGTCTCATACCTGCGAAGTAATTCGTATGGGTCCTTCTGAAGAGATTATATGAGAGATAATCTAATATAATGAGAAATAGTTTTATGTGGCACCTGGAGAGATATTTTAATACTTTATAATGCCTCCCGTGATGCCTTCTTGAAATATGCATAAGAACTTAGGAGTCAGATAGTTTGTTTTGTAACATCATCTCTGTGATTCGGAGCAACTGGTAAAAGGCAATCTGAAATAAATCTAAAAGTTTCTAAATTCTAGAATATACTTAAAGAGAAAATTTTAAATTGTTGTAATTACCGTGTTAGTAAAAGGTTATTATTGATACTACATAGTAGTTTTACTCAATGAAATGCCCATGATCAATTTATTTCTATTATTTTGTAAACAGGTGCATCCAAAGTGAACTACCTCAAACAATCATACATTACCCTCTGTAATCTTATACATTCATTATTCTAAAGTAGCAAACTTCAAAAGAACAATGCCATGGGACATTTGGATGTGGACTCAGTAAAATCAGAATTCATGAACTTTCACTACTTAAATCATCGGATCTGTTTTTCTATTTCTTTTTAATCCCTGGTAGCATTAAAATGGTGCCCTTTTAACCACAGAGGGCTTCTTGGTGTTAATGCATCATATAAATTCAGGATGAGGAAGCCCTAGAATGGAAGCCTTTATGAGTGACAGCCCTGACCACTGGGGCTGTTATGACTACAGAGAAAGTGACCATAACTCGACGTGTATTAATCATACATTGGTCCACATTCTTTGATTGGTCAGACCATGTTGTAAAACACGGGTGAACTAGAAAGCATCATGAGTCATCCCTGGAACTGGGATCATATGCCTGAAGGCACTTAAAGGAATGGGGGTGACTCCCGGGAGAATTGCTAAGGGTAGACATGAGCTCAGTTTAGATAACAGAAAGGTGCTTAGGCAGAAGGGAAATTATAAATCACTTTGTTATGACCTCAAAGGGAAGAATTGGGTTCAGTAGGTAAAAGGTAGATGTGAGGTTACTAGAAAAGAACATTTTAGCAACTACAACTAACTATTGAACTGAACTAACTAACTCGAATGCTAGTGGTTACTGAAGGTGTTCAGTTACATGCTGGGTGATCAAATCTTAGGATTGTGGCAGGGAGAAAGAAGTCCGTCCCTGAGTGCTGGGCCTGACCACATGGCTTCTAACATCCATTCAGCTTTAAGAGTCCCAAAATGTTTAGTGGTAGTTCCTTACCAACAATAATATAGAAAACTGAGCGGCATAAAGGATTAGCATAAAGAATTATTTCTGTAGAAAGTCTTGCCATCTAAGAGAGAACCTACTTCAGTCTGAAGTCCTCGACAGCCAGCTTAGTGTTGTCAATTTGCAGGACACATCGAGCATTTTGCAGCTGAGCATCCTTAATCTGGAAAATGTAAGAGAGAGAAGGACATTTGTAACTGGATAGGAGTTTAAAAAGAGGGAGGGTATCCCCAGATACAGCCAGTATTATGTCCAAAAGGGTGCTCATTTCAAGAATTTCTATAAGAAAATGTGGTGAAGGCTATGTTAACCAGTTTGATGAAAATATTTTAAATTGTATATAAAACCAGCACATTGCACCCTATGATTGCATTAATGCACACGGCTATGATTTAATTAAAAAAAAAAAAAGAATTTCTACATGAAAACAGAATAATGACGTGGTATTTCACATAAGAGGGTTGTAAAATGCAACTCTAGACCCTAGGTTCCGTTGGCTTTCTGGGGATTTTACAAAAGGAGAATTTAACTAAGCTTGAATTTAGTTCAAACTCTACTATGGGCCTTGCCTTGGGTGATATTCCTGCTTAGAACATTCCTGTTAGCCCCCTCACCTGGTGAACTCCCACTGCTCCCTTACATCTCAGCTCCAGCAATAGTGCTCCCAGGGGGCCTTCAGCGATGTCCTTAAACTGCGCTGGGTGATCTGCCTGTGCTCTCATTAGCCCTCTGCGTGGTAGTGGCTTTTGTCATGACTGTTTTCTCCTAAATCACATCGTGTCCATTATTGGATTCCCCAGGGCCCAGCATGGTACCCAGCACCCAGTTAGTGCCCACCAAGTTCTGCTGAAGGAGTGAACACTGGTTATAATGATGGGACTTGTGCTAGGCATTAGGAATATGTGTTTCAGGATAGATGCGGCCTGGATCTTAAGACGTGGTTGACTAATGGGCGAGTTTTCCAAGACACAAGTAGATAAAAAAAAAAATCTACTTGTAGAAGATGTTAAAAAATGACATGTCTCTTACAATGAATCAGGTCCTGGAGAAGTCTGGATTTCAGTGGTGGGTCTGCTCAGCTAAATGAAACAGGGGGCTGTTCCTGTGTATATGAAGTGATCCAAAGTAGAGTCAGAAACAGGAGACAGGTATCAGAGACAGGTTGGCTTCTTTTGAACATTCATGGTGAGAGTGAGGAGGGCGAGCTGCTGGCAGGAAGCACAATTTAAATACCACTGCTTTCCATGCTTATGGTTCCTGAAATCCCAATATAACTTCCTGTAGAGTCTCTGAATCAAATCACATGGACGTCTAATACAGCTCAAGAAAAAAAGACTTGCTCTTAAGTAAGTGGAATATGAAACTTAAAACAAATGAAAATGAAAATGACAATTCTCTTAATAGATAAGAGCACTGAAGCAAAGTACACGCTCTGTGTCATAACTGAGCGGGAGCAAAGTCTTCTGCTCTGGTTCCATGCAGTTGATAAAATGGAGAGCTCCACCTTTTGTGGATGACATGGCAGCAGGTTGTGACATGACTGAAATAAATGGGAATCGGAGGCAGAAGAAGATTTTATTACTGTGGAAGTAGTTTCTGAATTGCTTCTGATGATGATCATATTGTTAAAGAGAGCTTTTAAAAATCCAGGTATTGCCAGGCGTGGTGGCTCAAGACTGTGATCCTAGCACTCTGGGAGGTAGAGGCAGGTGGATTGCCTGAGCTCAGGAGTTCAAGACCAGCCTGAGTAAGAGCAAGATCCTGTCTCTAAAAGTAGCCAGGCATTCTGGTGGGCACCTGTAGTCCCAGCTACTCAGGAGGCTGAGGCAGGAGCATCATTTCAGACCAAGAGTTTAAGGTTGCTGTGAGCTATGATGCCACAGCACTCTACCAGGGGGTGACAAAGTGAGACTTTGTCTCAATTAAAAATAAAATAAAAAATAATAATAACATAAAAACCCAGGTACTGTTAATACTCACACCCCTGTGCCTCATCTCCACCCTGAATCACTTTGTTATTTAATCTGCAATACAGTCCTCTAATCCTTCTATTATAACATTTACATAAATGAAAGGAGAAAAATCTCTGAATTGTCTGTGGTTTTGAAAGTTGACGAGGACTAGGTGAAAAACTAAGAGAGATTTATCCCATAAAACATTTTGAGAACTTATTTACTATCCATTTGGCCCTGCTGGGGTAAGCTGTGAGCAAGATACAGGTTGTAAGACTGGAGGATAAAATTTTCATATTTTGTATGTAATTAGATGTAAATCTTTTAAAAATCGGATGATTTAACGTCATTGTATTTACACAGGCAGGTACTCTGGCCCTAAGGGTAGCTGAAATAAATTTTACAGATGTAGTATTTCAGCCCAGCTTGTCAGCAGTCATCTGGCCCCACCCAACACAAACACCCTCTGGATCTTTTACGGAGCTGGACAGTAGAGCAGAAATCACAGGCACATCCCTCACCTGATTCTGCAGCTCTTGGATTTGTTTGTAATATGCGCTGTAGTCCCGACCACTGCTGGGTGCCTTGGTCTCGTACCACTGCTTGATCTGCGCTTCCAGCTGGGAGTTGGACTGGTCCAGGACCCGCACCTTCTCCAGGTAGCTCGCTAGACGGTCATTTAGGTTCTGCAGAGTCGTCTTCTCGTTGCCGTTAAGCAGGTCCCCGACGCTGGTGAGGGTGCTGCGAGAGCTCACTGGGCTTGCGGAGGTGGAGACGCGGGTGCCGTAGCCTCCGGCTCCCGCGTAGACGCTGGGTGCAGCCCGGGGGGGCGTAATGCCCCTCACGCTCGGGCTGAGCGAAGGGCCCTGCATGGAGAAGCTCAGGCTTCTGTGGAAGCTTCTGCGGCTGAAGTCCTTTGGGGATTCTAGGACGGAGGACATGTTGCTTCAGGATGGTGGCAGCCGTCTGTCTAGTAGAGGATGTTGGGCTGGCCTTTTATGGAGTCCACAGAGAAGAAACTCCTCCTCTGCTGATATGTCACTGGGATTGGCACCAGTGGCCACCTTGCCTTGCCTTTTTTTTTTTCTTCCCCTTTGTACAGCAATATGTTCAATTCGGTTCCAGAAATTACCACTAGAGGCATGTCTTAGAGGCTTAGAAAAGGGGGTGATTTCTTTTTTCAAACAGGGCTAACAAAAGGAAACAGGACGGTGTATTCACTTAGCCCTGGCACCTGTCTTGGCAGGCTTTTTTTTTTCCATCCTCATGTACACATAAAGAATATTTGCAATCCTCATGTATAATTTAGGTATCTAAAAAGGCTGATGTGGGCACATAATCAACAGTCACACTGGCAATAAAGGACAATTGTTGATTGCCACTGATGAATTGATCTTCAAACCTCTGTTTTATGGTTTTTCCTTTATTATTATTATTTTTGCTTTAAAGTTTATCCCTGTTTAGACATCTTACTTTATAAGGCTACTAAAATATTTTGTACAAATACAAAACCTTGAGTGTTTAAAGGAGGAATGATGCATTTATGTATTCAGAGATGTCACTTGGGAAAATGAATCAAATTAATTTAGGTAAGTGGTAGACTAGATGATTTTGGAGTTTTTTTTTTTTTTTCTATTTCTAATGTTCTATGACTACATAATGCATTTTAACTTTTTAGTCACTGCCTGGCTTTAGGTCCTGTTATCCAATAAATTCCATAGGTCCGCTTAATACTCAATGTGAAACAGACTCTGCTCTGTCCATTCTGAAGCTATAGGCGCTCCCTACCAGACTCCCCAATGGATTTCAGTAGCAGAAGCTTCCACAGACCCCTGATCTTTCTTGCGTGTCCCCACAATCACAGCCTGGGTGGTGCCTTGGGGCTGCACGCACCTGCCAAGGTTGAGCAGGAGGCCACTGTGTGCTATGGACCTCCTGATGCATGGGGCCCACTCACCAGTGGGAATCTGATTGTAGGCACTCAGTAAACACTTGGGTCATTCAACCCCCATGGAAAATGCACATCTCTCTTGAAGCATTTAAATTGCTTCCTTAACCAGGTTAATTAGAAGAGATTGGAAAAGTCACCCCAAATCATTAATTATCATCCTGATACTTTAATTGAATTGAGATTTGCCTATGATGAAAGCAAGCAAGCACAAACAAAAAACTGCAAAACAAATTTGGAATTTACTGGTCTTATTTTAGTGGCTCATTGGTTGAGGCTGTTGGTTGTTCTGGACATCCTTGTCACTTAAAAATAAATGATTTGATTTTTTGGGAACCAGTGGCTTTTTGCGTTTAAGTTTCTTCTATAAACAGCTTTCTTCCAAAATAAAGTTGATTGTATTATTTCTTATAAACAGTACACTTTTAAATAATATGCTGTGCTAGATTTTATCTCGGTTCTATCAGAAAAGTTGAAAATTAAGTTACAAAGTTAACCCTATTTCATGTGTTTTATGGCATATGTGTGTGGACAGGTCTTATTTTTTTTTTATCCATTCTTATGTTCATCAGCCAATGTTGAGTGCTTACACTAAACATTGAATGTGTAACACACAGAAACTGCTATTTATTTGAGTTTTAAATTACTTTATTAACAGATGTCACAGCCAAAATCTATAGTAAAGAACTTTTTATAAATACATGAACCATGTTCTTCTTTATATATATTCAAAAAATGAATGTGTATTTTTGGTGTTGGTAGAAGGAACCTGCTTGTTTAAAGTCACTGGAAAATCAAATTGTTTACAGAAGTTTTGTAGCGAGTTAGGCCCAGCTAAGAGTTTTATACGTTAACACACATGATCAAAATGGGTAGAACCATTGTTTAAGTCAATCGCTTTAGAACTGGAAAGGACTATAAATGTAGTTGCTAAATATGATAATTTTTATTCTCTCTCTCTCTATTTTTTAGCACATCTCTTCCTTATGGTTGGACCTAATTATGTTTAGATCAAAGAGTTAAAATCCCATTTTTAAGTTTTTTTGAGAACTTTTTGAGAACATAATGAAAATGGAAAGTTCAGTGGATGTGTCCAATGACATGTCTGCATGTCATCCTACAAATTTCTGGCCAGTTTTTGAGGTTTTTAAATCTAAACTAAAATATGATACAATAGGGCTATTATTATGTAAATCTACTAATTTGTTGAAATAGAAAAATTCTGCTTGGAAAACCCTCTGCCTATTTATGAAAGGCAGGAAAATTTGCCAGCTCCCCTTTGTCACTGAATTTCATGCTTTGGTGGATCATTCTATTTTAAAATGTAACCATGAGAAATCAAACAAGTACTTCACAGGAATTCATCTTTTTGAATTATACTGGAGGATTGACAGAACGTCCTGTTGACCCTTGTTCATATACAAAGTCATGAGTTTAGAGCCCTGGATATTTTAGGTTGTTGGCTGATTGCATCTGTAAACAAATACCTATTAGGTCCCAACTTCCTTGTAAGAAGAGGTACATTTTCACCTCTGAGACAGACATCACTGAGGACATTAATGACTAATATGAAGTGGGACTGATCGCTGGGGAGCTAGTGTAAGCATTGAAGTTTTCAGAGGACTTTTTAAGCTTTTTTCCTTTTTGTCTCCATCACAGGTAAGTTATTGCAGCTTGGATATAATAAACATAATATCTGCAGTCTCTAGAGCGATCCTATTTGCAACCAAGGAGCGGGGAGCATGGAAATATAGATGAAGGAAGTTTGGCTGCAAGTTATTTGCTAAAGGTGGGAGATGGATACGAAAGTTGATAGAGTAAACTTAGACTATTATATTTTACATAGTTAATCAGGCATATTTGGGTTTTGGTTTGTACTTCTTTGGTAATTTTCAGCTGTGCTTCAATGAGTTGTTGGATTTTGCTATGGAATTATTGGAGGGAGCATAAAAGTGTTTTAGAAAATAAAAGATAAACTTGAGGGGTGAGGATGTTTGGTAGAAGGAGGGAGGGCATGAGGCGGGATCTCATGTAATGTGCACATTTTGAGGATGTATAACACGCCCCCTCTTCTAAGGTGAGGGGTGAGGCTCTTCTAAAAATGGAACTTTACCCTGGAAGTGAGAACACTGTAACCTAAAAATTGTATCCTCCTATTAATCTGAAAAAACAAAAAAAAATACTAAAAAAAAAAGAGATAATTTTGAAAATTGGAGCAGGTACCAGGAAGATTGGAAAAATAAACAAAAAAATCAATAACATAATGAAAATGGAAAGTTCAGTGGATGTGTCCAATGACAGGTTAAACAAGGCTGAGAATTATTCAACAAAAAATATAGTTTTAAGGAAATTTTTCAGAATGCAGCTTAGTGGCAAGGAAGTCAAGAGTGTGAAAGCTGGAGTTACAAAATCCAACCATGTCTAATCAGCATTCCAGAAGAATACAAGAGAGAATAAGAACAGGAAACATTCAATAATAATGTTTAAAGAAACAAGTTCTACATTAAAGAGACCAGTGAATTCTAGGCAAAATAAATCACATCTACACACATCAGAGCAGAAAGTCAAATAACAAAGAGAGGCTCTTACTAGCAGTTGAGGGAAAAGAAAATTCACCAGCTACAGGAAGGATGGCTGGACCAATGGTGGACTCTTCAAGAGCAACAGTGGGCCTTGGAAATGGACAACACCTTCAATGTGCTGGGAAGAAACACTGCCATTCCGAAATTTTCCTACTCAGTGACATTATCTTTGAAGGAGTATAAAATAAAGACATTTTCAGGATAATAGAAACTGAGTTTGCCATCAGCTTCTAGATTTTTACTAAAAGCCATTTGAGAGGATGTATTTTAAGCAGAGGAAGGTGATTTCGGTTGGAAGTTCTGAGATGCAAAACAGGATGATGAACAGATAGAGTGACAAATGACCAAGTCTAAATGCATATCGACTATAAAATAATATATCTGCATTGAGAAGAAAAAACAATGTAGAATTAAAGTAGGTGACAGCTGGAAGGGACGAATGGAGGTAAATTGCTCTCAATCCCTTCACTTAGAAAAAGGGCAAATATACAGATTAACTTTAGTCATTGACAAGTGAAGAATAATTAATATGAGAGTACAATTTTTAGGTAACATTTTCTAATTTTGTAGTTTTTCCCTTCACCTGATAAGTAATGACTTCTACATTGCTCTGCAAACAGACCAATGAATTAACACATAGAGCTCAGAAACAGATTTACTGTTCATGGAAACTCAATTGTGAACTTGTTGGGCATTAAAAATCAGTGCAAAAGGAATAGATATTCCATATTTAATAAATGAAATTATTTGTAAGATAGGCATATAGTATACAAAATAAATTCCAGGTTCATCAAAGAAATAAATGTGAAAGTTTAAAAACTATAAAACATGTGAAAGAAAGCACATAATAATATCGCTAGGAATAAGGATAAAGGAGTATGGCTTAAATAAGACACAAAAAGTGGAAACTATAAGACACAGAATTGATATGAATAATTTTTATTCATTAAAAGATATTATAATCATACTAGGAAAAGCCCCACATGGGGAGCAGATATTTAGAAAACATGTACCTGACAAGAAATTGGTTTCCAGAATATGGAAAGAGTGCCTACAAATAAATAAGAAACAGAAAAACAACCCAGTGAGAAAGTGAGCAAAAGTATGATTTGTAAAACAGAGGAAAACAGAATGGTCCATTCCACATCTGCCAAATGGAAAAAGTTAAGACGATGGACAATACCAAGTGAGGTTGAGAGGAATTCACATCCATGGATGGTGGCTATATATTGATACCAAAGTACAATTCCTTTGGAAAATAGCTTGACATTGTCTCAGAAGTTTTAACATGCACGTACCTATCACTCAGCATACTCCAGAGGAACTCTTGTACATGTTTACCAGGAGACATATAGAAGAATATTCACAGAAACACTGCTCATATAAGAAACATACAGACATGTGCACCAGCACACACACAGGAAACAAAAAACTTGAACAGCTCAGATGTTTATTAAGCGTAGAATAAATAAATACATTGATCTACATGCATAGTCATACAATGGAAGGCTACGCAGCAGGTAAAAATGGACGAACTACATTACTGACAAGTATAAATCTTAAAAAAAACAATATTGGCCCACGCAGTAGCTCACGCCTGTAATCTCAGCACTATGGGAGGCTGAGGCAGGTGGATTGCCTGAGCTCATGGGTCTGAGACCAGCTGAGTAAGAGTGAGACCTCATCTCTAAAAAATATCCAGGTGTTGTGGCAGGTGCCTGTTGTCCTGAGTAGCTGGGACATGAGCCTGAGGACATGAGGTTGAGGTTTGAGCCCAGGAGTTTGAGGTTGCTGTGAGCTATGATGCCACAGCACTCTACTGAGGGCAAGAAAGTGAGACTCTGCCTCTGCTGTTGACTCTGCCTCAACAGCAGCAGCAGCAGCAACAATAATAACAACAAAAACAATAACTCCCCCAATTCCCCCCAAAACGTAATGTTGAATTGAACAAACATGACAGAAAGGATGCATCCAGGATGGTCACCCGCCCTGTTCCTCTCTCCCTAGATGCCTCTTTCTCGGATACAGCATGTGCATACAATGTAGCCGATTCCTTTGTGGAATGAGTGAGTATGGGGCATGAGGAAGAGAATTAGATAGAGACAACCCCCAGGCTCTGACCTGGGTGACGAGGTGGAGATGGGGTGTCCCTGACTGAGAGGCCCACTAAGACAGGGTTTGGGGAGGGGTCATGGCAAAGTGCTGTACGACGTGTTCATTTGTGGGCACACTGAGCTGGTGGAGCCTGCATGGGACCCAGGTGGAGAAGGCCTGCAGAAATAAGACTGTTGAATATTCTGATCTGGACACCAGGCCATAAGTGCATAATAAAGTACCTAGGAAAGGTTTCCTCTAACCTTGCTGATTCTCATATTTATCCCTCATATATAAATTATTACCACCATAATTGTAGTTCACTCAGTCTTCCAAAACTCCAGAGTCAAATTTCTGCACACACAGGCCACAGGTTCCTGGAAGAAGCTGCTGCCCTGCATGGGCCTCGTCGCTGCCTGGAGGTTTTCTCTGACAACACTGCTGCATTGTTACATTACTGAGCATCTCATTCATTGTGATAACCTAAAAATGTAGTGTTTATGGGGCTTGCTTACAGTTTTTGAAGGCTCCAGAAAATGTTGCTTAGGTATAGGCTAAAATATTGTTGGCTAGGGCGGCACCTCTAGCTCAGTGGGTAGGGCACCGGCCCCATATACCGAAGGTGGCGGGTTCAAACCCAGCCCCGGAGAAACTGCAACCAAAAATTAGCCGAGCATTGTGGTGGGCACTGTAGTCCCAGCTACTTGGGAGGGTGAGGCAAGAGAATCGCTTGAGCCCAGGAGTTGGAGTTTGCTGTGAGCTGTGATGCCACAGCCCTCTACCCAGGGTGACAGCTTGAGGCTCTGTCTCAAAAAATAAATAAATAAATAAATAAAATAAAATATCGTTGGCTAAATACTATCCTTTAGTTAACTAAATAATAATAACTAATTAACATTGAACTTTTTTTGATTATATTTTCAGGGAA
Organism: Arctocebus calabarensis; assembly: GCA_963573935.1. NCBI lineage: Eukaryota > Metazoa > Chordata > Mammalia > Primates > Lorisidae > Arctocebus > Arctocebus calabarensis. The sequence continues at coordinate 37,527 of CAUYON010061228.1, forward strand.
GAAATAATCAGCAATTTGTCCTTTTATGCTATTTGAACAACCCAAACTTATTAGTTTTTGGAAATAAGGAAGCAAGAGGCAAGTCATCCTGTGTTTTTATTTTTCATGATGTTTAGCTTTCAATACAAAGAACTACGTAAGTTCTTATATCTGAAAGACCTTGCAAATCATGATTGTGGACCATCCTTATTTTCACCAGTAAGGGAGCTTAGGTGTATCTAGACTAATGATCTGCTTATAGCAACAATACAAATATAGGAAGTTGAGATTAGGCGCCATGATATTTGCTCTTCAAATTGATTTTTAGTAGGTCCTTGTGACCCAGGAAAATACTCTTGCAAACACCACCCTGATGTATAAACAAAACTCTCGTCAATTAAATGACTGCTTAAAAAGCCAATATAAAATCTATGCTCAACACATTCTAGTTTCCACCGCGGGGCTAGAGACTCACTCTTTCACTATGTTCCTTCATTTGCTCCTAATAGCACAAAATTGAAATAGATGCTCTAAGATACAGCAGTGATCATTGACCCTAGAATACTCCTGGAGCAATGCACAGTGTATATGGATACATTAAACTAGATGAAGAGATGTATTATTAATTAGTTTTTTAGAACAAAAAGGGCAGATGTGTTCACATTTTAGCTCTGTAGGGTGTTATGTCATTACTTTTTAATGTGCACACATTTAAGTAAAAAACACACACACACACAAGCTATACAAAACATACTGATTAAAAAAGCAGCTCCATATTGAAAATTTGTTGCTGGGTGCAGGATGGAGCTTACAATGAGAAGAGGGGGTGGGGAGAGAGAGAGAGAGAGAGAGAGAGAGAGAGAGAGAGAGAGCGAGCTAGCAACATCACAGCTTTTGTTAACATCTAATTTTGGAAGGAAGAATTGTGAAGAGGTTTTAAAAAAACTGCCTGTAAAGATCAATAGCTTCTGACCCAGGAATTGACAAAAGATAAAGTTTTGACAATTGTTTCCGTCCTCCCTCCCTCCCTTCCTCCATCCCTCCTTCCTTCCACCCTGTCTCCCTCCTTTTGTTTGGAGACAGGGTCCACCGAGGCTGGAGTGATGCAGTGTCACTGTCATAGTTTACTGCAGCCTTGAACTCCTGGGCTCAAGTGATCCTCCTGCCTCAGCCTCCCAAATTGCTGGGATTACAGGCATGAACCCCTGAGCCCAGCTGACAATTGGTTTTTTAAAAAGAAAAATTCTTAAATTTTTGGTCTGGCTGGAGATACTGACAGGAGGAGAAGCGAGGTCTTTCAGCCTGGGTAGAGGGCGTGGCCTTCAGGATGAGCATGGAAGTGGGACAGGGTTTGGAATCCGGCGGGGTGGGGGAGGGCAGGGGACAGGCTCAGCCCAGACCTTTCCTGGTGGTGTGAACTGTGCCTGAACCGGAAGCAATGGCACAGATCACAAGTGAGCGGGTGTCCTGAGATAGGGTGGGGGCGGGGAGGGCTGGACAGGAAACAGTGAGCAGGGAAGGGAGCAAGCGAGGCCCAAGAAGTCGTTCAATCTCTTCGTGTCTTCACAGCTCTGAAACCGGCAGGGTACTCTGCATAAAGACCGTCAACGTTTTGATGTAGGTGGATATGAAAGTTGATGTGAGAGCGGAACAGTGAGACCCAGGGGACCCTGAAGATGAAGAAATGGGTGAGTGGATCCCCTGCAGGCCCAGGGTCCGGATTAGGTATTAATTGCACAGCTGGACCGTAGCATTTGATGTCACCAATCCATAGCTCGCCCTGCCGGGGATCAGAGGGTCAGGTGCAGCCGTTCCTTTGTGAGGAGCACCCTGTCCCCCATTGTACCCGATTTTAAGACGTGAAAGCAGAGAACCCCCAGCATCGACAGGGATTCCGCAGTGACAGTAACTGTTGCCGTGGTGCTCCTGTTTGTTGTTGGGGGTTTTGTTCCTGCGATATGTTCCCTAGGTTTATAAACCAGGGGCTTTATAAAACCTTTCTCTGGACTTAGTAGGTGTCCGTGGAGACTTGGATTATTAATTTTTTTTTAAGAACAAGTTGTTCCAAATGGTATATAAAATCAGCACATTGTACCCTATAAACGCAGTAATCTACACAGTTATGATCTAATAAAAACATGAAAAAAAAAAAAAAAGAGCAAGTTGTTGCTGTTCAACTCTCACAATGCAAGGAATGTTTTTGATGTCTCAGCTTCCCCAAAGGCCTTGCTGGGCGCTTTCAACTTTTTCTTTTTTAAAGCAATGAAAGGGTAGAAAAGCCTAGAACAATTTCTCACATGTTTGATATATATGTTGAGGATTATTAAATAATTGCTGCCCAGGGAAAAAAATAATTGGAATTTATGGACATGTCTAACAATGATAGGGTGGACAGGATGGTAACTTCATGTACTTTTTTTTCAAAATAAATGCATTTCTGTGAGATGAGCTATCAGGGGACTCCAGGTCTGGAAACTCAGGGTTATGAAGGAGAAATATACTGGTTCTGAGGAACTGGGGTATAGTTAATGTTGATAGATGATTTTTCTAGAGAATTTGATCTTTACCAATAATTCATTTTGTTCCTCATTGCAGGACTCATTTCATTCCTAAATCATTTGAAGCTTTGTTAAATATTTACCTAATGAGTTTTTCAAAGCACAGTATTTACTGCAATGTATGTTTGGTCATTGTTTATGCTTATTGAGTATAATAAGTATGGCATTTCACCAGAATCCAGGTTCTTACTCTCTAATCTAGACCTTTCCCCGACCAGGTTATATTCATCCAGTGCCTTAGTATTGTTGAAACTGTAAAACTATCCTGTAAATTGACCCTAGGGGCAATGATCAATTAAGCAAATATTAAAAATGAAAACTAGTTATTCTGGCTTGTCACACTTTTATATTAAGATGGTGGTCCTCAATCTGCTTTGTTATAATGATTATAATTATTTTGTCACTGTCATTTGCTCCTTGGTATTCCAGAAATTGTATCCAACATTTTAAAGGTAGGAATGTGAATGAAATCTCTTTTGGTTCGAATATATTTTACAGATCTTCCAAAATGGACTTTGCAAGTAGCTTGTTATTTCAAAATCCAGGCTGAATTCCTGTGTGATCTTTTTTAGCAATTTCTTGGATCATTGGTCCAGAGATTGGGGCAGTAACTGTCCTTATTTGTCTGAACCAGCTTCATGTGGCTTCATGGATGTTATCAAGGAAATTTTTCCTCCTTTTCTTCTGTAGGTCTCTGTTTTCCTTATTCATGTGACTGTTTTTGTATGTTGCTAACTGTTGTCTTGCTAACACTTAAATGTTCTGCCATCATTTTTTGGCTGCTGCTTTCCAGAAAATGCAGGAGATAACCTTTTCTTTCAACGTAAGCTCTTTGAGTTCTTTCCTTTGGGCCATCATGTCTCAATTAACTGTAAAATTTTTCAGGAACTGTAGGATGTACCTGTAATTCAGACCCATCCTTTACATTGAAAAAGTCTTTTGCAGCATACGATCCCCAATAGGACATTAGGCCTAATCCAACATGTGGTAATAATAAAACGTGAAAAAAGAAATGATACCAAAGAGAAAAATAATATGAATAAGGGACAAAGCCCCTACCTTCTACTTCTTTGTGTAGAGTGGACTCAACTGGTCAAATTATAGAAAGTAAATTAATATTGTGTGTTATAGTCCTGCTGGTCAACATACGACTTACAGAGGTGGTCAATATAGAGAGGTCAGTCTTCCACTGAGTACATGCAGTGCGTGTTCAGTCTGTGAAAATTAGGCCAACTTAAGGAGGTGATTGATGTAGGGAGGTGGTCAACTGTGGAGGTGCTACTGTGATTCAATATAACTTTCTTAGTGGAATGTTTAATTTATTTTTTTAGATGACAACTTTGAGATTTGGTACACATTTTATACTCACAGCAGAGGCAAATGTGGTTAGTGTCTACCTTAAATGACAGAGCAGTTCCAGAGTTCTGCTGCTCAAAGGGTGGTCCTTGGTTATGTGGCCTCACCATGTAGGTGCACCCTGAGTTCCCTGCCTCCTGAATCAGAATCAGCTTTTTAACATCATCAGCCATGGTAAGCTATCCAAGTTCAAGAAGAGCTCCCTAATGGCTTCAAAAGCTTACTTGGGGAGATCACACACCTTCCCTCTAATCATATTTGTGCAGTACATTTCCTTGTTACATAACAGGTGTGGTAAACCATCTTATCATCGTCAGACCAAGGCCAGAGTTCCTTTTATCCCTTGTTGGAATCTGTGGCATCTGGTTAAGTTTTCTTCTTCTTCTTCTTTTGGTTGTCAATAGACAAATTTTTATTGAAGCTTAAATTGTGGTGCAGAAATATATTTCAACTGATTTTAAGTCCAACAACAAAGACGGGTGAAATTATGACACCAAAACTCTCCCTCCTCTGTCGTACTAAGATTAATGTAGTTTAGTCGCCAATCTAGTTTTCACTTTCCTAGGCTTTGCCCCACAGATGTGCAGGTTTTCAACTAGAATTCTTAAATCTATTAGGAAAGGAAAAACAGACCTCAAGCCAGCAATCATTAAATCTTCTGGCAACTGTTCAAGAATAAATCACTTTGAGCATTGGTCCTGAAAACGAGCACCTCAACACACCGGTGCTGGGCCCATTTCAGAGTCAAACTGATCACGCCGGTGGAAACTTCCTTGATGAAACTGGCAATCAACATGCTTAAAATAAGTCAAAATGTCCCATACCACTTGATTTCAAACCAAGCAGATTTTACCTTTAAGAAACCCTAAAAAAAGGTGTTTCATTTATGAATACAGAAGGAACAAATATCACCACATGAATCCAGTAATTATCAAAATAGTGTGAGGGTGAGAAATACAAAATTTAGTCAACTTTGCTATTCACCCAGTTGATTTTATCCCACAGTATTCACAAATATAGCTAAAAGATGCCAACTCCTGAAAGCCTCTATGTTAGTTATTTCCCACTGAGTATTTTAGAATTCTGTATGTTTTACTTATTTATTCACACGTTCCTATGTTTTGCTCCCCAGAGTTTATCTGATTAACCCGAATGATTCTCCTTCTGGGCAGTTGCTCATTTGGTTCTGGGATTTCCACTGTAAAAGAAAACCAGCCTTACGGGAGCAGAGAAAGTCAGAACACTCACGTGCATCAGAGTCACAGAACTTGAAGTCACAAGATGAAAAAAACATTGATTCTGCTTTGAACCAATGTTTATAGTATATTATTAGTGGAAATTAGTGGAAATGGCTGTAAAAGTAAAAGTCAAGGTCAATGATCCAGGCTGACCCGACTTACTGAATCTAGTATAAACTATGCTAAACTTTCCTGGTAATCAACTTAGTAATACAAACCCTTTTATACAACTATTTAGCAAGTTAAGTCAAGGCTGATCTCATTTGTCAAGAAGCACAGAATTACTTAGCAAGTTAAGTCAAGGCTGATCTCATTTGTCAAGAAGCACAGAATTACCTGTGCTTTCATCGTTCACCTGGTGCACCTATTCTCCACCTGCAATTCTCTGTGGCCCTTTCCTGCTAATCAACACTGGAGAAGTTTATTTTTGTTACTGTCATTCCAGAAGAACCCATACCAATAAAAAGGAGGCCAAATTCCCATGCCCTTAAAAGAAAATGAAGCCCAGGTGCCATTTCCCCCTCTCCCCACCTGGGGTGTAACATTTGTTTGTAAACTCACTGTGTTAATGGTGAATTGCTTCACTTGGAGGGCTTGGGGGGGACACCATGGCCAGGGAAGAAATCAATTACGGAACTATAAACGTACAGACCAACAATGTGAAAATAGTAATACACAAGAAACTGGAATCATTTTCTTAAGAGGACCCAACTGTGGAAGAAAAACTTTAATTGCTATTGCAAAAAAAATCTGTATGAAGTAGAAATTGTTCCAGCAACATTAGTAGAGAATAAGTTCTAGAAAGTGGAGGTAACTGGATGTAAAATTCTGACAGTGATTTATTTAATAGAATAGTCCCAGGTGGTTAGGCTGAGGCCAACACTTAGTGAGAACAAAAGCCTTGTCTGTGGGGAATTTTGGAGGCTACTGAGGCATAAACCAAATCGAATTGTTTTCACAAGTGTTGTAAAGTTTCATAGAGTAAAACGTTTTTTCTACATGTGCTTCAATTTCACAGCAAGAGTGGCATAAAATACCCAAACACAGAAGAGAGCGTTCATGCAAGATAGCTAACTCTTTGATGTAATAATGTGTACAATTCAAAATGATTACAATCCATTATATCTAGGGCTTTCTGCAACTACAAGGCGGTGGCTTTGGGAAGCACGAGCCCCTTGTATTAACATCTAGAAAGCAGCCACCGCCTTCTACATGTGTTCTCTTTTTGTGTTTTTCCTTCAATTTCTTTATCAACGCTGTTGTTGTTGTTTCTTAGCAAAACTGGTGAAAACAAAATTGCAGTCATTGAACATAGCACTTTGACAATCAAAACGTTTAAAGCCTTCGATCTTCTGGGGGCGAAGAAAGCACTGTGCAACATTTAGAACTCTGACAAACAAACAAGGTGGTCACACTTTCCAGGCCTGAAGACTTCCACAACTTTTCTGGTCAGGTCATCATTGGAGGTGTGACTTAAGTTTGTTTGTAAGCTAACGTAAGAAAATTCTGGTTCTGGAGTGATGTGAATAGTCCAGTAAGTTCCATCTGGTTTCATTCCATTCATCGAATACCCACCAGGATTGAACAATGGGGCATCAATGACAGAACCTGGTATTGGGACATGAATTCCACTCTCACAGGTGACATCCTTGGCAGTAACACCATCTTTTGTGTAGAACTGGTCCCTAATTGCTGGGGCAAGCTCACTCATCAGCATTTCCAGGGTTTGTTCTGGCTGACTGATTACTCGACTCTCCAGGAAATCCAGAGTATATAAGTACCAACAGTCAGAATTCATATGTCCCATACAATATGCTGCTCCATTTGGGAAAAGTGCATTTAGAAACTCTTTCTTCCTGGAAATTCTGGTGTGGGCACCCTTGGTGAGAAGGCTTCATGAAATTCTTACGAGAATAAAAGAAGCTTTGAACTGAGTCAAACCCACTGTGATCTCCAATAAGCTTCAACAGCGGGACCAGGACTTTCATCAAGCGGGTGGTACCACACATGTCTTAAAACGAACCATCTCTTGTAGACACGTGCCGCTCTTACTGAGCACGTAAGCTTCCTGCTTGCCAGGGTTGGTCACACTTATGATTGAACATTGCACAGCCTTCAGGGCTATGTTCCACTCAGATCTCAGGATAGTGAGAAGGTCCCCAGATCCTTGGTTTGTGCCGGGACCTGCCAGGAGAACCAAACCTCCAGCAGCTTCTCTGTCCCTAGCGGACACCAGCAACCACAGAAAATCAACTAAATGAAACATCCCCTGCCACTGCCGCTGCTGCGAATTGTTCAGCTATGTAACTAAAGTTCAGGTTCCTTTTCTTGCTATAATTTTATGTTAACTTATTTTTTAAAAATGAGGGCTAGCAAAATTTTCCCATCTTCTTTTTGGGAGTGAAAGTTGAACACGAGTCTGTTGGAAATAGAGGCAGATACAGTCCAGTCTCTTGCAGTCACCTGTTGCCCCGTGAGAAAATGAATGTAAATGAATGTAAATGTAAATGAATAAATTAATGAGCACTAGCTGATGTCACCAGCTGCACTGTGTAAGCCTGGTTAAGTTTTTCTTAATCGGAGCATTGAGTTATTTAGCAAACCATGAAGGAAATAGGAATACGTTTTTATTCAGCCATGTCATGAATGACACCACTGTTCTCATCCCAGTTGTTCTTTTCCTGACACATGTTTTGGAAAAAGAGAAAGAAGGGAAGAGGGTGAGGGGTTCCAGATTTATGGGGTTTTCATTACGTCAGTCTCTCCCCCAGCGTCGGCTACATGGGCTTCAGATGACCTTAGAAGGTGCTGACACTTGATAGATGCTTTGTTATGACAACATTGACATTGGTCACAATTTTTGAATGAGGTCTCACATTTCCAGTGTGCACTAGCACGGCAAATTATGTAGCCCTAAACAGATACTTCATATTCACCTACAGGTATAAATGAGTCCGTGGATTAGGTAGGTTTGGGGAGGAGCTAATTCTCTCTCTCACTTCCCTATCGCCACGATCTCTTCATAGCTTAAGAAATAAAGATAAGAGATCACACAGGTCTTTGGTAGAATTGAGCTCCATAATGCATTAGGCTGTCCCGGATGGACTGAGTGAGATGAGAGTCAATACAATCATCTTAGGTTAGACAATGACCTTGTGAAGCAGGATGTCATGGGAGGGCTAAATGCTGTAACTAGGCAACAAAATACCATTCAACACAGGACAGGGAGGAAGCTTCTCAATCAACATGTGTAAGCAGCTCCACCCTCCCAGCTGTCTCTCCAGGTTTATGGTTTTCTCTGCTGTTTGAACTCAGCTCAGGTAGCTCCAGGGCGGTGCCAGTGAGTCAGCTGGGCCCATTTGTCCTGGGAGTTTTGTTATGGGGTAAAGTTAAAATGTTAACTTGTTTCTATTTTGTCAAAATTTGTAGCAAGGAGTAGTTGACTCATGAGAGAAAAAAAAACAAAACAATATTAGTAGTTTTAGGAGTCAGGCCTGAATCAAGTGCTTTGAACCTACTCAAAATTTTGAGAGTTAAGAAAGTCATTTGGACTCGGTATGATGTGTGATTTCTTCAACACGGACCAGCCATGTTGGCATCGCCTGGGAGCTAGAAATGCTGATATCAGACCCCCTCTCACTCAGGACGTGCTGGATAAGTAGCTACAGTTTAACAAGATCCACAGGGGATAAGTGCACATATTAAAGTTTGAGATGTGCCCTCATCTGTGCTTAGCAGCTGGTTGTCTTGGTGGTGGTGGTGAGGGGGAAGGAGGGAGAGCAAAATGCCACCTGTTTACAGCTGGGTCAACTTAATGTCAGAGACCCTTTGAAGAGGTGTGGGGATGGGAGAATTCTCCAAGTGTGGGCCCCAGACCAGCAGTGGCAGCAGCACTGATATTTTTTAGCGTGAGCCTTGTAGATTGTTATTCGTTCATTCATTTGCTCACTCCTTTATTCATTAAATATGTGTAAATAAGTATGTACCAGGTCCTGTCATTGTAGGCACTGGTAGTAAAACGCACACCGGTTTCTGTCCTGGTGGAACTTAGGTTCAGGTAGAGGTGAGGAGAGAGTGTCAGAGGCTGTGAAGGGTGCTGGGGGAGGGGAAGGGGGAGGGGGAGGGGCAGGGGGAGGCCCTTGTATACTGAGTGATGAGGATAGGCCTCTCTGTGAGAGCAATATTTGAGTGGAAACAGGAAGGAAAGAGCAGTCTCTCTCTCTCTCTCTCTCTCTCTCTCTCTCTCTCCCCCCCTCTCTCCCTCTCTCTCTATATATACACACTTAGCAATCTAGGTGCAAAGGTCTGGGGCTGTGAGTATGGGTGGAGCAGCGGGGCCTGTGCTGGTGCCAAGGGACAAGGAGAACAGTCAGTAAGGTCAGAAGTGCCCAGATAAACAGCAGGGGTTGTGGACATTATCATCCCACAAGGCTCTGGCCTTTGCTGTGTGTGAGGCTCACTGATCTTTGTCCATGGGGTAATTCTCTACATAAAAAGAGACCTATAGACCACACATTATAAATAACTGATCTGAAGTGAGGAGTACACCACCTTTAAATGTGACCTTTTTTCTTAATCATTGAGAGAAGAAAGTAGTATCAGTGGCAAAACATGCACATGCGCACTAGCACACGGCCGTAGAGAATGCAAAGAAATTGAAATTGAAGCTAAAGAACAAACTCATAATGATTCAGAGTGAGATCCCTGACTCTGCGGGTTGGAAGCTCAGGACTCTAGTAACCCAGCCAGTTGCCTTCCATTCATGCACCCACCCGACCCAATCATTAGGGATTCGGGGGGTCTGGTGTCATCCTGGTCCAGACGAGTAGTCTGTTGTCCCCTGGAGGTCTAGCAGAGGGCTTGCTGCAGACATTAATGGGAACGCGGAGTGGAAGTGAACGTAGGCAGAGAACAGAAGAGATAAGAGTCTCCCACAACAGACGCCATCTGGCAGATGTGATGTTCTTGTCACCCAGTACCAACTTGGGTACTGAAGTTGATTATCACATTCCTTAGAAAGAAGCCTTTCAAGCCTTCACCCTTATTCATGATCACCAAATGATTTTCTGATATCTAATTTAATGTTTAGGCATATTGATCCCGAGACCAAGGTGCAGTAGATAATAGTCAAACAACAACACAACTTCTGCAAATGAATAGGGGTGTCTGCTTCACTGGGTGTATAAGGCTCCATTCTCTTAGCGCCTGACCAACCTTGAGTGGACTGATCCAATCAAACTTTAAACCTTGACATTGGAGGGCTGGACCTTTGCCAACAAGCATTTTAGCATCCAAGGTGGGGTGACTCTAAGAAGACCCACCTGGAAGTATTCTGTCCATCTTACCTGTTGTATGAGTATGACACGTAGAGCCAGGATCCAAGTGTATCCTATGAAATGGGCTAAAGCTTCCAAAACTTCAATAAAGGGCCCTATGGGGACTTTAGGGAATACAGTGTCTAAGACACACAGTTGATGTTCATTAAGCGAATGAGTGAATATGATGTGTCCAGGGTCTGTTCTTTGTGCATTTTTAAAAAATTCTTCCTGTTTTTATGGTGTCCACTACCAATCACAATGTATCTTGCTGTGTTCTTTAATTTAAACAAGAGATCTGATAGCAAGTTTCTGTAGGTAAATGAACATAAAAGAATCATTCTTGTCATCTTTGTTCAGGGAAGGAACGGAGGATCCAGGGTCAAGAGATGTAGGATAACTGTGACTGTGACCAGAGAGAAATCATCTCAGTCTTAAAGTCTTGAGATTGAGGGTTAGGACCTTGAAAATAGTATTCACATAGCCCTTGCTCCCTCTGCTGGAGGAGCGGCTTTCTGCTTCGCTCTTGTTTTGGAGACACTGTCGGGCTGGGGTTCATTTGTTGGTTCCTTCCTTCCTATTCAAGAGCAACCTTTCAGCCAGTAATTCTCATCCTCAAACTGCTTTTCAGAATCTTCCCGGGGAATAATGTTATAGTTTAAGAATGAGATTTGGGCTTTTACTATGTGCAGCTTATGTCCTGGCTGTTGGAATTTGGCTCCAGCGTCTCCAAATCTGAAAAACCAGAAGCCACGATTGATTCTTTGTGTTTTTAACCTAAATGCTATTGGCTTTAATCACTGTGGTGGTTTTAAGGAACGTATCCAAGTATTTGATTAGCTCAGGGAATGAACACCTGTATTTGTTCCTCACTTGACCTTTCTTTTTGTTTACGTTCTTTTTTCTTTTCTTTTCTTTCCTTTTTGTTTTGAGACAGTGTCTCACTCTGTCACCCTGGGTCGAGTGCCTTGTCGTCATATCTCACAGCAACCTTAAAGTCTTGGGCTCAAGTGATCCTCTTGCCTCAGCTTCCCAAGTAGCCGGGGTTACAGGTGCCCGCCTGGCTAGTTTTTTCTATTTGTAGTAGAGACAGGGTCTCGCTCTTGCTCAGGGGGGTCTCAAACTCCTGCCCTCAGACGTCAGGTGATCTACCCACCTCAGCCTCCCAGAGTGCTAGGAGTACAGGTGTGAGCCACCACGCCCAGCTCACTTGGCATTTCAAAATAGTCCACTTAGAATTTTCCTTCAAAGTCCGGCCTGATTTTTAAAAGCCAGTCATGTGGCTGGCTTGCTGTCCTATCCTTCCTTCCTTGTTTTACTTCAAACTCTTTTTATGGCTCTTTTTATATTTGTGACCCCTGTAGCTGACACTTCACTGAAAAATGGGCCACTGTAGCCATGAAACCCAGTTTGACATTGATTTTGTTGCAAAGCTCAGATGCGTGAGTGAGTCCACCTGTTCTCTTGCTTACCATTCCTGCCTTTTACTTGCTTTTGCATCCCAGACCCTCCCACTTTCAAATCAGAAGTCCCCGTCCTCTTAGCACTTGGTTCTTGACACTCTAGTGCCTATTCTGGCTCCAGTCCTCAATCTCCTCTGGTCTGCGTAGCAGAGTCTCCATGCAGCGACAGTCTATGGGGTTTTCCTTTCTTTCTTTTTTTCTTTTGCAGTTTTTGGCTGGGGCTGGGTTTGAACCTGCCACCTCCGGCACATGGGGCCAGCGTCCTACTCTTTTGAGCCACAGGCGCTGCCAGTCTATGGGGGTTTCATTCCACCTGCTAGCAAACATTTCTGTTCTGAAGAACTGGAAGGGGACAACAACAAGACCATGATTTTAAAAATCCTTTCTTGAAGCTTCTTTATTAGGACACTGGTGCTAAAAATTTTTTTTAAAAGTTTGTTCATCAAATGCATCAGAATTGCCTAAATGACAAAAATATACTTAAAGTATATTCCACCTCTACTTTCATCAGGCAGAAGAATTCGGAGAAGACGGGAAATTGTGAGGCAAGAGACATTGTGTCCTATAGTCCAGCCTCCAATCATTTGTGCACCAGTCAAGAAGGGAAGCCTGTCCCCAGCCTCATGCCTTGGGCGCTCTCCTGTATATCTTTGCCAATTGTTGAAGGACCAATGAGATTTAGGTTGAACCATATGAAATTGCCATTTTTGTGGGTCAAAACAGTAGAAGGTTGACAATTTCACATGGAGCAAAATTTATTTTGAACAGCACTCTTGGCCAGAATTCTATTTCAAATGAGGAATAAAGTTCGTTGTTCATTGCTACAGGAATTTATGTTCAATGAAGTGTTGAAGAAGGGTGTAGCCTTACAAAATGTTTTAGTGGGGAAGGAGATGTAAGGTAGCTAAGTGAAAGCCTGGTGATCCCGTTTTGGTGGTTGTTCTTTGCTCCTGTGCATGTAATACAAAATACTTAATTTTCCTATTTGGGCATGAATTATGAATGTTTGATATTCCCTTATGCCTTCGGAAGCCTGTGTAAATTATTGATCCTTGCCTAACCTGAGCCTCTGTCAGGAAAAAGGATATGGAGTTCAGGCCTTTGTTGCCTCTATAGCCAGCAGGGGGAGCTCTTGCTCTACATAGCTAACGAGGCTTAAGCTACCTCATCCCCGGCTCCCAGGAAACTGCTTTGTGAGTCACCTTCCTATTTTGTTTAAACAACAGCATTACTTTTTGGTGAGAAACAGTTGACCAGTCATCTTGAAAAACATTTCGGAAACTGTACAGCTTAAAAGAAAAAAATATCCTGTATCTTATTTTTAATTTTTGCCGCAAGGGTGAATTATTCAGGGTGGGGGGATGGAGGGAGGGAAGTAGATACTTTTCAGTTTTTAAAGTATTACAACAATCTAAATGCCCATCAACCCAGGAATGGACTAGCAAACTGTGATATAGGTATACCATAGACTACTATTCAGCCATAAAAAAGATGGAGACTTTATACCTTTTCTATGAACCTGGATGAAGTTGAAACACATTCTTCTTAGTAAAATATCACAGGAATGGAAGTATCCAATGTACTCAATATGAACATGAAGCTAGCAGATGACCTAATAGACACTCACATAAGAGAAAAACTCAATCCACTTCCAGTTGGGGGGAGGGCAACTTGAAGAAGGGGGGAGAGAAGAGGAGGGAGGGGGTTCGTGTGCTCCCACTTAATGGACACAATGTAAGGGTATATGACACACATCTTGTGTGTAGGACACAACTACATGAGGGAATCTACCTAACAAATGCAAATTGTAACCTAGTTGTTTGTACCCTCACATTACCCTGAAATTAAAAAAAAAGGTATTAGACTAACCCTCAGCTCTACAGGTGTTTTTGCCATGCTTGTGTTCAGTAGTGTCTCACAGAGATTTAATAGCCGATTCCCTTTCATTGGCGGAGATATTGATCGAGATAGGCCCGACTCTTCCTGCTGTCATTTCAATTTATTTTCTCTTGCTCTGATATCTGTAATAGGGGGTGGATTTTTTATTCTCTAGGGACCTGATGGAAAATATTTTCAGCTGTGTGAGCCAGAGGGACTTCTGTTGCAACTACTCAACTCTGCTGTCCTTGAGCAAGAGTGACCCTAGAGAATAGGCAAAGAAATATTTTTTGTTACAGGTCACATTGATTGCTTGTGTTAGATAAAGACCCTCTTATGTGTGATGGTGTCCTAAATGTTGTGATTTGGCCCCCCCACCCCCGACATACAGACATTTATGGAGAGTCAGAAAACAATGAATACCTTTCATATATCTGTTATTTTATATTCTTTCTAAACTCCAACTCTTTTCCATTTAAGAAGAAAGTGATCGAATCTGCAAGTCCCTCTGGTCCAGTTCCTTTCTGGATGCCTGGCCCTCCTTACAGCTTTCTCCACGAGCGTCACTATCCTCTGCTTGCAAAGCTCACACTTTCTGGTCTTCCCTGTAACAAAAGCAGTGGCCCCACAGAGCAGAAAGGATGGTGAAAGCCCATACACGTTTTGAAGTAGCTCTCACAGCAATTTAGAAATCAGGGTGGCTGGAGTTGTGACCTTTTAATCTTTTCATTCATCTGGCTGCTTAATCCCTAGTTAAGAAGAAAGATACCACAGTCTATAAAATAACAGGCACCGACTGGCCTGAAATAGGAAAATCTGATTAAAGATTTATTTCTAGGAGTTGATCCAAGAACATTTTTCTTTTGCCTTTTGATCTATTGAAAGATCCCGGATGCCTTGAGGACAGAAGTGCCAGCATGGAAATAAACTCTGACAAGTCGTCCTGTAAGGGGAGCCAGCACTTCAAGGAGGGGTAACTGGAAGGGGAGGAACTGTAATGCCTTTGTCCACTGCCTGCCCCTCTCAAAGGCTCCTTTCTGTTGGGCTTTTTCTCTGAATGGATTTGTTTTTTTCCAAGTTTGAGTGGGTTTGGGGGAGACAGATAAGATCGCTGCCTGCACGCTTGGTCTCTCTTCAGCCTATATATATATTTTTTATGGTGTCACGTTTTCCTTTCCATATATATATATATATATATATTTCTTTATTAAATCACAACTGTGTACATTAATGCTTTTATGGGGTACCATGTGCTGATTTGCTATACAACGTGGAATGCTTACATGTAACTGATTAACATAACCGTCTCCTTGCCTACTTGTTGTGGCAAAAACATTCATACTCTATTCTTCATAGCGTAGAAATGTATCATTGCATGACTTTGCCTTCTTCTCTGCACTTTTGGTACCAGGAGGTTTCCTTCTCTTTTTCCTCCCCCAGAAGAAACACTTAGTGGGGCTGACTATGGAGGAGAGGAAGTGACAGGGACTGGTAGGAGACCGGCCCTTTGTCCCTTCTATGGTGAGATGATTTTATGTAAGTGTCAGAGTTTCTGGCATTTGGCCCCTTCAAGAATAGCAGAGACCACTTCACAAGTTTTATTCTAAAGGATTGTTGGAGTTGTCTATGAATTCTCCTCTTTACACATTTTCAGCGGGGCAAAGTGGGGAGGATCAGATTCAAGGACTCTGGAAGTGGCTCAAAGCCTTGAACTCCCAGCCCTGGACTCCACCCCTTCCTTTCCCCACTGCAGGAGTCTGTGGGTTCCTCCTGTCCAGCCTGCCCAGTATCACACCCCTGGGATGCGTGTCTGGCTTGCCCAGGCCTGAGCTCCCAGCTTCCCTTGGCCACTTGCCTAAAGCATCAGGGGTGCCCTTGTGGAGGATGTGGTTTTAACCCTGTGTCTGCCATAAAACATGTAGCAGGCAGATGCTTGTCACAGAGGACTGATTTCTGCCTTCTGTTTCATGTGACAGGGCAGAGGACTGACCCTGGACATAGGTTATTCTGAGGCAGCCCTAGTGTGGTCTGAGACACAAGTGGGTCTTGGTCACCTTGACCTCTGGAGGACTGAGAAGCAGTGTAGGTCAGGTGCAAGAGAAAAGACTTGAGTATTGTCATCCCCTTCCTTAAGCCCAGTCAACCTTTGGTGCATCCACACGTGGGGTGTGGAGAGAGGAGA
Source organism: Arctocebus calabarensis (assembly GCA_963573935.1). Lineage (NCBI taxonomy): Eukaryota > Metazoa > Chordata > Mammalia > Primates > Lorisidae > Arctocebus > Arctocebus calabarensis. The sequence continues at coordinate 53,496 of CAUYON010061228.1, forward strand.
GAGACAGAGGCAATGTCTTGTCTCCTATAGAGACATCCTCCCAGCCACGAACCTTGCAAAAAAGGAGAGCGAGTGAGAAATGTAAAAAGCCATGTTCCCACAATACGACCTCTTACCATTGGCTCAGCCTCCTACTGGTGCACCCTACCACCATCCCTGGGGCTGCCAACTGTAAGTGTGTACCCCACCCCCAATTCTTAGCACTGTAGCCAAGCATAGTTTATAAACTTTGGGGTGGCTGTTATGTTTGTATGGTAGGTATAAGTTTGTCCTTTCTTTGATTAACTGAAAAGTAAATAATACATTATATTTTCTATGGCTCCCACACACATTTATAATAATGAATTTCCTTGGAATTCTCCCCTTCTCTATCTACTAGTTGATTATTATTTTCAGGGACACTAATAACAGCCCAGATGTGATGTTTACAAAGCCACATACTAAGGCAGCTTGCATTACAAACCTGCCATTCAGGTAATGACTGCCACCCTCTGGAAAAACAAGCTAAGGCCTCCCCGGGGGAGGCCCTGGATACCTAAGAAGGGTGTGAGGCCAGTTGCAGGAGTTGACTCGGTGGACCTGGGCAAAAGAGTCATAGTGACTTTATGAACTGTTTGTTGAGTGTGAGAAAAAATTTGGAGGGGGTGGGAAGAGCTTTACCAAAGAGACGAGTTTTCATTTTGTCTGCCTCAAATCAATCTCCATATCATAATACACGCAAAGGGAGTAATTATTAAGATTACTTACTGTCATTATGGGTGACAGGAATTGCAGTTGGGCAAAGGGACTCTTTTGTATATTTTAATTTCCTTCTCTGAAGTTCTAACTTCCTTATTTAAGTCTTCCTAATCGTGACTGGCACCAAAGCAGGCATGAAGTAGGCGCTTAATACTGATTTCTGTGTCAGTTCTTTATTCCAATCCATCCATTCCATGGTGAATTCATTCCAATATGATCTTTAAAAATTGTTTCAGGTTCATTGCGGGTACAAAGAATTAGGTTACACTGTTTGCATTTCTTAGGTAAAATCCCTCCTATAATTGTGTCCCACTCCAAGAGGTGTGTCATACACTGTAACTCCCAGCCCCCTCGGTCCTCTCCTCTTGCCACTACCTCATTCCCCTGTAACTCACCTTTGATTGGTTTGAGTTTTTCTCTTATGTGGGGGTAGATTAGATTGTCTGCTGGCTTCATATTAGAATTGAGAACACTGGATTTATGCTTCTACATTCTTGTAATATTTTACTAAGAAAAATGTATTCCAACTCTATCCAGGTTAATACAAAAGATATAGAGTCTCCATCTTTTTTAGTGGCTGAATAGTATTCCACAGTATACTTATACCATAGTTTGTTAATCCTGGGTGGATTGGTGGGCATTTAGGTTGTTTCCACATTTTGGTGATTGTAAATTGAGCTGCAATAAACAGTCTAGTGCAAATGTCCTTATGGTAGAAGGATTTTTTTTTCTCCTGCATAGATACCTAGTAATGGGATTTCAGGATCAAATGGGAGGTCTAATTTGAGTTCTTTGAGGATTCTCCATATTTTCTTCCAAAAAGGCTATATTAGTTTGTAGTCCCACCAATACGAATTTTTTGAAAATATAGAGTAATGACATCAAAAGCCATGGAACAGGACATAATTTCTCAGTTGGAGTTATTGTTGTCTTTTTTCTTAAAGCTTTAGCCATTGTTTGGTTCACTAAAAAAAAAGGGTCCCTGAAGAGAAGTTAGGAAGATTCTTATCAGCGAATACTCATATGTGAACAGAAGTGTACTTTTCAGTGCTGTGTTAACTAACACCATAGATGACCTTGGATAGGGGTTTCATCCTGTCCAATGGATCCGATTTGCTGTGAACTTCTCATGACTTGGGCTATGCATTGAGTTCAGGAATAATTTGGGACTAGATGACTGATGTCCTTAATTTCCAGAGTTCATTTGTGTCTTCCGCTTTTGGCGGAACCTCAGAAACACCTTCCTTCAAGGACTACCTTAATTAGTTGTCTTTTAGACTTAGCTTGCCTTGAGCATGACTGTGATAAGGGGGTGTTAATTAATGATGTCATCTTTCCTGCTGTGTTGTTTGTCTGGGTCGATCCCTATTGAATGTGTTGAGACTGGCTTTTTGGTGTGACATTCATTGTGGGGGTCGAAGCAAGTGCTGATGGATTGAAGTCATCTATGCTCTTACTACTCAGTGTGGTCCACGAATCTGCAGACTCAGCATCACCTGGGAGCTTGTCAGAGACTCAGAATCTTAGGCCCCAACCCACAGCAACTAGAGCAGAATCTGCATGTTAACAGGATCCCCAGGTTATGTGTTTGCCCACAAAGATTATGCAATGCTTCAGACTGGGTGGCGACCAGAAACCATTGCTTCCTACAACGTTGGGGATGATATGTGAAAATCATCAACATGAGTTTTTGTGGTAAGACTTGAGGTAAAATAATTCCAGCTGATGACTTCCAGTTGGAAGTATTTGGTGCAACTGTGGCCAGTCCGTTATTACTACCCTCTCTTAGACCTCCTTTTTCATTCGTGTTTTCTGAGTGTGTGGGGAGAAATGATATTTGACAGAAACTAGGACAATAGGATCTAACTGGACAGACATTTCAGGTGTGAGATTCCCCAGGTTTGGAACTCACTGAGCTCTCGGGGAAGCAATCCGTTTCCCGGGTGCTGATCGGTATGGGTTTAGGCTAAGGTAGTTGCAAATGAAGAGGACACCTCTGTGTACAGAGGATTGAATACTTCAAGGTCTGGGTAATGAGAAGGTAGCTCTTGGTCATGAACACCTATCCTCTGGTCCTGAGTGTCATGTATGTTGTTTTAGTACCACTAAATGATGTCAAATAACTAATTGCTGCTGAAAAATATGAGTTCTGATTTCAAAATAGAAAATTCAGATTATTCTGTCCCCTTAGGTAAAAACAGCAAGTGCTCATCAAACTGTGTTGCCCATGTTCACATTTTATTGTTTGTAACTCTTTACAGCCATTTGTGACTTGTGGGACACGAAGAGCAAGTACATTGGGTACAAATTCTGGTTCTACCCCCTCAGCGCACTCCATCTGAGCCTCGGTTTCCTCCTCTGTAGCATGAGGATCATAACACCCTGTAGGGTGGTGAGAAATGGTTAAGTGAGATCATGACTGCAAAGCTCAGTCAAGGACACTTGTTATTTAAGAAATATCTTCTGGTATTTGTGCGTGCATGTCATATGCGTAAGTGTTCTGTTGTGTATGTGTGCCTTGGAATTAGCATTGCAGCTTTTATTAGATGACTCATAGTTTTATTAAATGAGTTCTCATTTAAACTTCAAAGACAAGTTTTGGTGTGTAGGCCAATCAGGTACTGGAATGATTCCTTCTCTCTCTCTCTCTCTCTGTCTCTCTCTCTCTCTCTCTCACACACACACACACACACACACACACACACTGTATCAATTAAAATTCTAAGTATCAAAAAAAAATTCTAAGTATCGTTAAGTCATCAGAATGTTCAATATGTCAGAAGCACTGTCTTTTCCTGTTTTGCATCTCACTGAAAATACATTTTAGAAACTCTCTAATCCTCTTCAGACTGGTGGTGACATGTAGATGTTGTAACAGATTAAATGAGATGGAGGATGAGTCACAGGTATGCAGTAAGTTGGAAAATTAATATTGTTACGATACACAAACAGCCAGCAGAACTTTGAAGCATATGTCAACACCAACAATCTTACACGTATGATTGATGACAGGCTATGTAAGAGCGTAGTATTTGAAGTACAGCATTGTGAAGAATCATGCCTAGATGAGTGAATTATATTCGAGGGTCTTACAACTTATGAACTCAAACATGATTAACTGGGGGCTGTGTAATAATCATGATCATCTTAGTCCATAAATGCCTCATACTTTCTTGGTGAAGGAGAACATTGCTGACCTATGTTGAATACAGGTCACCTTTCAGTGAAACTCTTGATCTGTGTGACACTGTAAGCATAAATATTCATAGAGAAATTGTTAATGTCCCTGGAATGGGGAACTAAAAGATAGAGTCAAAAGGAATCGAAACTCAGAGATAAGAAGGAGAAGAATTTATCTGGGCATCCTGCCACGCTCCAGTGAGGAGCAAGGACTACCCCCCTGGCTAGGCTAGAGCTACCTTACTTGATCCCCATTTGTACAGGGTAAGAGAGGACAGCTGGTGCTTTGGGGAAAATACTCCTCAAACTGTGCTTTCCATTAAACTCCACACCACTCAAAAATCAACAATGGAAACAATAGGAAAAATTACTATTTTCCTATGAATGATTTACTGTGGTTAATATGTTAGCATAGCAGTATTCCCAGATAGTTTTTTGTTTGTTGGGAGGTTGGGCTTTGGGGGGGCAGAGTTAATACTTTGCATGAAATATCTTATCTTACAACAGTGAAATTGCTTTCTCTTTTGTCTTGTGATTTTTTTTTTGAGGTGAAATTTAAGTTTTTGTGTGAGTAGTACTATTATACCTATCTTGAATGTCTTGCTTGTACTATATCACATTATACCTTTGTTTAATTCTTAATAAACTGTTCACTTGTTAAAAAAAAAACAATTAACAATGCAAAAGACTTCTGGCTTTTCCATAGTTCATGTACTTAGAATTATAATTTTAAATTTGCTATGAGTTTTTAAAAAGATATGATGCTTTCTTTCATTCTGTATGTCAGAGATGCTGGAATGAACAGGAATAAGACCTGAGTCCCTGGAGGGCTTGGCTGACTTTTCAGTCTTTACCTTCCTCATCTCTCAAACAAGAAGGTTCAATCAATTGATTTCTATGTTTTTATCTACTGCTAATATCTTTTGATCTGAACTTACAGGTAATGCCTTGAGTAACTATCAAAGAAATATAAAATTTACATTTGGGAAATATTAAAGCAGTTCAATATTTTTTAAGGAAAAAAATCACTGTGTGTTTCCTTAATTTTTTAGGCTGGGTGTGGTGGCTATGCCTGCAATCCTAGCATTTTGGGAGGTAGAGGCAGGAGAGTTGTTTGAGTTCAGGAGTTCAAGATCAGCTTGAGTGAGAGAGACCCCATCTTTACTAAAAATAGAAAAAATTAGCTGAGTGTATTGGTGCCCCCCTTAGTCCCAGCTACTTGGAAGGCTGAAGCAAGAGGATTACTTGAGCCGAGGAATTTGAGGTTGCAGTGAACTCTGATGATGCCACTGCACTCTAGCCTGGGTGACACAGAGAGAGACTCTCTCTCTCTCTCTTTTTTAGTTACTTGGATTAGAGATGTTTTCCTGGTGAGTCTATTATTTGCATATGTTACTATTTTACTTGGCTGAGAAAAAAAAATCTAAGAGGTAAAGGAAATGAGGAGGCTAAAATAACGCCGCAAGCTTTCATCACAGACACTTATTACAGGAGCCTAACCCTTTGGCAAAAGAGCACAGGAAGAGATTTAGGTGGAAGTATGTTTGCAGAGGTTTGTGAAATGCTTTTCAAAGTGAAGTAGTCATCTTCCTTCCGTGCTTTTATTCCGCTGTATTTCCTGCAAGCAGTTTTCTACAACTTTATAAAATGAAACTCTAATCTCAAGCATTTGGGAGTGACATGAAGAAGGTTCTTATTTTTCTATTAGTTGCCATTAATTCCTACGGCGAGTATTAAAATGTTAGTAACATGGGGAAACGTACAGACAAATAACAAAGTACTCACCTGAAATTGTGGAAACAGTAGGGTCTCCAACTTGGCTGTATATTGTAGTTACTTGAAAATCTTTATATTGTAGTTACAAGGCCTGGGTCCCAGCCTTGAAAAATCTTGATTCAATTGGTCCAGAATATGGCGGGGGCATTAGAACTTTCATATCTTAAACCAAGTTTAAGAATCCTCCACACTAAAGAAATTTGCTTGGATCTCTTCCTCTTATCCCTTTTTTGCTGCTGTAGTTCAAGTCCTTGCCCCCTTCTTGGCTTTAAGACTCCCCACCCCACCCGCCGTACAGCTGCTATATTCCTTAATAATGAATTTTTACAGTTTAGATCCCAATTTCATACATCATCAACAGGGTAGGTGTGTATGTAAAAATAGCAGCAGAAAAATGAAGCTATAAAGGCATTTGGTGGCATTGAATGATGTTAGATTTCTCTACTCAGCCGTTTAATGAGACTGTAGGCAAGTATGTTGACATAAATATATGTCAGCGTTCAGTTGGATTTTGGGCAATAGAATGATAATTGCTATTTATTCAAGGTGTTTCTGGAATGAAAACAGTAGAATTTATTACCACCTCTTTTATGTGGGTTGGGTGTGTGCTGGTCAAAACCAAAAACGAAGAAAAACTTCTTTGGTTGGTAACTCTCCTGAACACACAGGTACTAATGGATTTGTAATTCTGAACGATGTTTGGACTGATTCAAGTGTGAGAGAAAGATAATCTATGGTACCTAGAGCCCCAAATCATGGAATTGTCTCTTTATGTAGGTGAGTGGTTTAATTTCTCTTTGTTTGCCTCTTCTTAGTGAAACGGAGGCAATTCTTTATTTATAGGGAAGCCAATCACTCTAATTTGCCTAGGACTGAGGAGTTTCCTTGGCAAACTGGGATGAGTTGGTTGCTTTAATTGATACTGTGAAAATTCATAAAACTTTAAGGAGACTTTAGGTCCTTGGATGAAAGATTATTCATATGTTGTGACTTGCTATTACCAAATCACATGTAAACTATGATTGTAAATGAAAGGTTAGCAATTATTTTCTCAGTCTGGTATTATAAATTTCACTACAGTTTGTCACGTTCTTTTTGAATATTCTTCAAAAGATTTTCCTAGCAGTGCTCAAATTTCACCTTGAGAAAAATATGTATATCATATGTACATTTTCTAGATTTCAAAAAAGAGTTGATAATGTCCAAAATAGCAGAATGAATTGGTGCTACAATAGAGAAAAATTCATTTTTACATATGCTTTGATACTATAGTACCCTATGAATATAAGGAAATTCTCTTAGCAAAATGAAATAGACAAGTAGGCTCGGTGCCTGTGTAGCTCAGTGGCTAGGGCACCAGCCACAGACACCAGAGCTGGTGGGTTCAAATCCAGCCCAGGCCTGCCAAACAACAGTGACAACTACAGCCAAAAAATAGCTGGGCATTGTGGTGGGTGCCTGTAGTCCTACTTGGGAGACTGAGGCAAGAGAATCACTTAAACCCAAGAGTTGGAGGTTGCTGTGAGCTGTGATGCCACAGCACTATACCCAGGGTGACAGCTTAAGACTCTGTCTCAAAAAAAAAAAAAAAAGAAAGAAATAGAAAAATAGAACTAATGAAGTCTAATACGGATCCATTCTTGCCCCAAATAACACCAAAGCCACCACATACAAATACCACACAAAGAAAATCATTGAAGATGTTATGTACCAATTATTTTTGAGCTACTTTGAAATAATCACAAAGTAAAGATATAATTTTACACCAGGGAATTCATATATTTCAGTTAAATCAGTAACACATTTTTGCAGTGATGTTTTTATCCTGGGTCCTTTTTGCCTGATTTCAGATTGTTAGGGGCTGGTTTTCTAATCTACAGGCATTAAGGATGAGAAATACCAATTGTGGCCTTAAAGAGAAGATAGATTCAGTTTTAACATGAAGTAACCCCCCTTTTTCTAAAACACCTGGCCCTACCTTAACAGCCTGCATCCTGTTTGGCAGCCTCTCCCATCCTCCGCCCCCTTGCGGATTGGCCCCGGCAACGAGTCCCACCAATCCTGAGTTCCACCGCTTGGGGTTTGGCCCCGGCAACTAGCCCGACCAATCTATGCGCCCCATGACCCCTCACACCATAAACCCTTACTACCCCCTGCGCCCCGGCAACTAGCCCGACCAATCTATACGCCCCACGACCCCTCACACCACAACCCCATCACCCTTTACTACCCGCTGTTCTTGTGGTTTTAAAGTTTAAAAACCAGCCTGTAACAGCCAAACGGGGTCCTTCCCCCGAGCGGCTGAGGGATCCTGACGCGTCAGAAATAAACTACCTCTTGCTTTTGCATCGACTCGAGAGTTGGTGACTGTTTCCTTGGGGGTGCCCATCCTAGCTGGACCCCGATTTGGGTCCTACAAACAGATGGTCAGTTCAGAAAACATCAAAGTCATCCTTTCCAATACAGTATTGAAACACGGAGGTTCCAAACCTACTGGGCATTGCCAATGTGTTAGATGACAAAGGAGCTAAGTTACACCCACGTTTAGTCAAATGACAGTTACAGGACCCAGGAGGCCTTGATCTCAGGGAGGGTTTGAGCAAATGCCTGCACTGCTCTGCCCCTCTGTCTGTGTGTGAAATGGGAGAATCCGATTGTCTTGTGCCTGTGGTCTGTTAGGTTGTTAATATCGCATAATTCCCTTTGCAACATTCTAATGGTGTCTCAGTGGATACGTAGATTTCTACCTTCCTTTTCTCCAGCGTTGCTCTGAGTCCAGCCTCAGAACAGTGACTCACGCCCCTAGGACTTGAGAAATGGGCATCTTCTTCCTAGGGCAGAGGTACCTGGGCTCAGTGGTTTAGCTGCCTACTACCGCTCAGCATGACACTCTGGAGCTTCATGTTAGTGATTTGGATCTTAGATGAATCACTTCCTCCTTTAAGGTATTAACAGGGTTAGTTTTTGCCTGAATGTTTTTTAGCTTTAACTCTTTTATGCTCTTCAGTGCTTTATCTTTTAAAAAGTGAGATAGAGGCTGGGAGCAGTGGCTCATGTCTGTGATCCTTGCACTCTGGGAACCAGAGGTGGGAAGATCCCGTGAGCTCAGGAGTTTGAGACCAGCCTGAGCAAGAATGAAACCCCCCTCTCTACATAGAAAAGTAGCCAGGCATGGTGGCTGGCTCCAGTAGTCCCAGCTACTTGTGAGGCTGAGACAAGAGAATTGCTTTGAGCCCAAGAGTCTGAGGTTGCTGTGAGCAGTGATACCACAGCACTCAACCCCAGGGAATCTGAGTGAGACTCTGCCTGAAAAAAACAAAGTGTGGGGTGGCATCTATGGCTCAGTGAGTAGGGCGCCAGCCCCGGCCAAACTGCAACAAAAAAATAACCGGGCGTTGTGGCGGGTGCCTGTGTTTCCAGCTACTTGTGAAGCTGAGGCTAAGAGAATTGCCTAAGCCCAAGAGCTGGAAGTTGCTGTGAGCTGTGATGCTGCGGCACTCTACCAAGGGTGACAAAGTGAAACTCTGTCTCTAAAAAAAAAAAAAAAAAAGAAAAGAAAGAAAGAAAAAAAAGAAAAAGGGAGATATAATAATTTTTGATCATCTCATCCTCCCAGGAAGGCTTCCTGGGGCCTCCTTTTTCCTGTTTATTTCCCTCCCTTCTAGCAGAACCCTGGAGAGCCTCATGGTCGTGTGGGTTTGGGGCGACAGCTCTGCCACCCAGGGATTGCCTGCTGTGGGCACGTGTGAAGCATCAAGATCCCTCTGAATCTATCACGGGCAATGCCCCGAGGAGCCTTGTGAGGATGAGCCAACAGTGCTGTCTTGCCTAATGATATAAAGAAAAGACATGATGCAGCCCGGTGTGGAGTTTTATTGGCTACAAAACAGATGTGCAATCATGGGCAAAGTGGAGCTTTCAACTCATGAACTCAGACTTTGATTCAAAAAGCGTAACATGAACAGCATTATGGGAAGTCTGGTGAGATGGTTAAAGAGAAGAAAATAAAAATTTCTGACTTTGACAACTCCAAGGATACCTTTTAGAACTTACTCATCAGTATCGGGTCAAGGACTTTCTGTTGGGGGGGAAACCACTTTTACAACAGGCAGAAACCCTTGTTGGTCTCATGCATTCTTCTGGATCTCATTCACTTGGGAAAGAATTAGTCTTCCATTGATGGTCTCTCGTGTGATGGCCTTGATCTTCGGAGGTGCAGACGCTGAGGGAAAGAGCACCAAAGAGGTCACTGCCAAGCTCCCTCCACCAGACAAGCCATCCAACCATCATCCTCTGTGCCTCCCCAAATGAGCACTAAGCAAGATGGTGTGCTGGGCTGCAGTGGAAAGGGAGCTCTTCAAGAGGGTTTTCCCCTCCCACTCTTCGGGAAAGGAGGACTTCTGAAGAGTGTCACCTTCTGGAGGTCATGACCTTCATCCTAGATGCGCCTGACCACAAACACACAAGGAGACCTTTCTGCATGTGTGGGTTTTGTAGCACTTACTCCTCAGAGCCCCTAGATGCCATTCAGGGCACCTCCTTTTAAAACTCTAGAAGGCAGGTGAGAAGCAGGGATGTTTCTCATGGCTGTTTTCAAAGACGTGACTTACTTGACTAACTGCCTTGTTGACACATCACTAAACCAGTTCTAGATCATAGGGAAGGAGTGAAACCATTCCCAGAGATACAAGGGAGAACTCTTGTTAAAAATCAAACCTCTCCAACAGAAGCCTGGGCTGTGCCACCACATAATGGGTCCCCATCTTAGACACGTGTAAGGAGAGGCTCAGAGGCCATGTGCCATATCTTGCAGAGGGATAGAATTAGACCCGCTGTGATGATCACTCCAACTCTGATTACTTGACTCTCTGATGCCTTAGAACAGGTTTAACACAGACTAATCAGAAAGCACCATTTGCCCCAGACTCTGTTCTGCTGGAATTTTCTGGGGCAATATGAAGGGTAAATCTGAGAAAATGAGATTCCCAGGTAAGAGAAGCTTGGGACTCCTTGGTTAAAGAAAATCAAACGTTAGCTATTATTACATTCTCTGTCTCGCTCCTTTTCTTCCTTGAAGCAGTATTTGTTCCATCTTTAACATGCTGAAATGCAACACCCCTGCTCCAGCGGAGGATAAAGGTATACAGTATTTGCAACTCTATCTGGACGCAGAGCTCAGCTTTCACGAAACACTATTCAAATCTCGTGGAACACAGAACCGAGTTTGGAAGATGATGTGAAATCATTTCCACTTAACTTCCTAGGGGATTTAGTTAACAGAGGCGCAATACTTTTAATTATCATTTGAATCTTCTTTACTGCTTGCAAAGAGCTTTCATATACACTGGGGACAAATGAGAGCTTGCTTCATTCTGCTTTACCTAATTTGTTAACTGAAAATTCCTGACCATTTGAAAGTGAAATAAGTTTTGAATACGTATATTTGGGAGTACACTAAGGATTGTAACTACTACAGAACAGATAAACATGCTGATTCATTAAAAAAAAAGAATCATCCATATAAACATAAAAGAGGTAAAGTCTCCATTTTTT